>WOFM01000297.1:34929-144115 GCA_011428145.1 Ericerus pela | reverse complement strand
TGTGATGCAATAATTTTGAATTTCCGAATTTGAATGTTACTTTCTTCATTTTCCTGTTCGATTTCGTAGCATACTTTCATATTTTATAGGTACCCATGTCTTTAGGTCACCAATCTGAAAGTTTAAGCTCACAGTAATTGTACAATCTAGCAGGCATGTTCGTCTTGGTCGAATTTGAGGATATTGTGAAAATCAATCCATCACTATTCTCAAATGACTTGGAGCAGTCAATCACTGAAGCACTAAATAAAAAATTGGCTAATAAAGTAAGTTACTTTTATTGAAGAAAAATTAATGTATGAATTGCTCAGTTCATCGGTTCCTTTATTTTATAGGTTGTTCCTAATATTGGTTTGTGCCTTGTGTTATTCGATATATTAGATATTAACGACTCTTACATTTTCCCCGGAGAAGGTAGTCATCATACAAAAGTGAAGTACAGATTCGTCGTGTTTCGACCATTCATGAATGAATTACTTATTGGAAAAATCAAAGGGTGTTCTCAAGAAGGCGTGCAAAGTAAATATTTTCATTAACATATTATATTAAAATAAAACTTCAGAATTTCACACAGCATTATTTCTTGGTCCAGTAACTTTAGGATTTTTCGACGATATTCAAATTCCTGCCGCTTGTCTTCAACATCCATCAAAATTCGATGAAGAAGAACAGGTTTGGATCTGGGAGTTTGAAAATCAAGGGCAAAAACATAATCTATACATGGATGTTGGTCAGTCGAAGTATCCAATTATACTTTTTATCTGAAAAAACGAGAAATTTACACTAAAGCATGTCATTATTATTGTAGGTGAAAAGATCAAGTTTCGCATTGTATCGGAAATGTTCATGGAAACGTCACCCGATGTGAAAATTGGGGAAAATAAATCTATTCCTGAGAATAAAGTACCATATTTACTTCTTGTGAGTTCATCTCTGAAACTTGATACAAGATTTTAATGTTGTTTTATAACCATTACTTATTTTTTTCTCTGTCATTTTAGGGCAGTATAAACGAACCTGGATTGGGTGTATTGAGTTGGTGGGAAGGTATGTGAATAAAAATGATTTCGTAATCGATGAAATCAGTATTGAAGTAAAAGAGAGGGGTCACTATCATTCAGCAAATTGCTCAAAGTTTTATTTCGATTTATGGAAATCGAAAATGCAGCTATATCTTTTGACCCGGGAAATTTCTCGTGAAAATTTAATCTTGGAATTCTCGTGAATTCTGAATTAAAAATGTCAGTTTCAAACTATATTGTGATCAGATGGTGCCATAAATGATGAAAACTTATCAATAGTCAAATAAAATTATTCGAAAGATTGTACAACAGAAACGATGTACTTAATGAAACTAAAACGTGTCCATGAATTTTACCTTGAAGAAGAGAAGACAAAAGTTTTCAACAGACAGCTTAAGAAGACAATAAAATATAAAATTCATTCTATATGAAGACAATTTTCATTGGTATTTAACATCAATAAAAATCTAACAGGAGATTATCTGTGTCTCAGTTTGAATCAGCCTTTAAGTGATAATATTTTGAATATGACAATCATTCGCTAATGGAACGTTCAAACTATATTTAATGGTTGATTGATCGGTAATTTATTGAAAAAATATGGTTTTAAAATCAAACCATAGCATGGTTTATTGTTTTAGCTTAAAACAAAATATATAATTACCTAAAAAAATTAAGTTTGTTTCTTTCCTTCCAATGATATGTCTATGGGGGAAATGGGAAAATATCCCTACGCCAAAAAAAGAAAAAATAAGGGGAAAAACGAAAATTCGAGCAGAGAATCCAGGTAAAAACTCAAAAATTTGTTGAAGAGCAAAAAAATCTCCACTGCCCAAAAAAAATTACACTGATCCGCCGCTGCTTTCTCTCCTTTCTAAGTTGTTTTCAAATTAGCCCTTAGCATTTAAATTCGAAATTGCATTTTCTTTGCTCGCGTTATATTGAATGACGACGAATAATTATGATACATGTGACCAAGATATGATTAAAAATCTGATCGTACGCTTTTTATTCAACATAGTATAGCAGCCAAGGGCAGGGAAAAGCTACTGATGCTGAAACACCTCCCTGAACCCAGAAAAAAGTGTTGAGAATAATATACGCTGGAGGTCTTAAGCTATAGCATAAATAACTTTTGAATTGTGTTTGAATTTATTATATCATATTCTCGGCACCTCCGTAAAAAATTTCTGGTTACTACTGTTTTAATAATTAATCTATTGAACATTGTCAGTAACTTTTAATTAATTTCATGGGTTGCTTCCTTTAATGTGTATAATTTTATTTGTAGTTTGTGGTTAATCCCGTTGGGGATTTAGCTTTGACAATTTTTCTCTTCGTATACTAAATTCTCTTCTTTTGTTTTTTTTTCAACTTCAGTATTGAACCCATGAATCAAACAAAAGGAAATGAAAATTGAAAAAAAATTCTTTCCTACGTGAACTTTTTTCGAAGCTTAGTTCAGTAACGTTTCAGCAACTAATGTGTGAGGATTAAAATATAATTTTTTCTCGGAATCATTAGAATAATTTGTAATCTAATCATGAAAATTTATTACGAATTATGTTGTACTTGACTGACAACAATCAATAAATACTATTTATTTCTGTTGTTAATGATAAATTCAAACAACAAAAACATACATTCAACTTAAAAAGTATATAAACATTAAAAGATTTCAACATTTACGCGAAAAAATAATGTCACAAGTTTTCTTAAAGATTTGAATTTTTTAAATTAAGTAAATCTGAAAAGTAGGCATAGTTCACGAAGAAAATAAAATCTAACGTCTACATACAAACAAAATTATTTCCAATGCATGCGTTTTCGCATAACAGTCCTTCAATACAGTACAAATTTCACAATAAAACAAAAAATAAAATAACACAGATGTCATTTTAAAACTAAAAGAAATCAGTCTTACAAGAAAGAAAAAATAAATAATTAAGTAAAACAGCTAATTATCAAACAATAGAGAACAATTCCTAAAGAGACTAAAAATTAGTACGAAATATTGCACAGAAGAAAAGGTTTCAATTTAATTTATGACTGAAAGTGCTAAAGTATTAATTCTGATAACTACATTTGGTAAAAATAATTTCTGTCTCAGATTACTATTTTTAATGAAAGAAAATTTAGAGCTACCTCCGCCTAAATTTAGTTATATTTTTCCATTGGCCTAATCGATTTCGATATTTGTGACTGGAGTTTATTTTCGAAAATTTACGAAAATGGCATTAACATTTACATTTTTGCGATTAATTTACTGTTGTATTGTTGTCTTAACTGGGTCAAAGAGCTGTAAATTGATCGACTGTACGAGTCATGTAAATATGTTGCATTATTAATACTGGCACAATGAAAAATGACTAGAAAAATACATGAAGAAAAGTATCAATAATTTTATAAATGTGCGTTTCTTGAACCTATGAGATTTAGCCGTTCAATGTTCCGAATTCTCTTTTAGTAATTGAAGAAATTATAAAAGAAGAGAAAAAAAAGTGTAATGAAAAAACAAAAACCAATTAGAAAACTTTACACTTTCGAAGTATACAAAAGTATGTGTAGATCTTATAATAAATGACCTGAAATTTTTATGTTCTTACTTTCAAAATTTTCGTGCGAGAAATATTCGTCTATGAATGAATTTCAATGCTTGACAATTTTTGTTTGTTTTTCTTGTTTCCAATATTTATTCTATAATGGCGCACTGAGGTAGCTGGTCTCGTAAATACTGGTATAATTCCGGCGTTGTTGCTGGGCAATTTGTGAGTTCTAGTTCTTGTAAATTCTTCATTTGGGTTAAACTGCATAAGCCTCCCATTGTTAAAAGAGGACAACCTGTGAACATTCAATAAATTCAGTTTTTAATATTTATCATTGCGAGCAGATGTCAGATATAGCGTATAACTCATTTCAGACTGTGAGTGACTGTTTTAAAATAAATTTTGTTCCCATCAGTTTGTTAGTCCGAATTAAATTTTAGACAAAGAAACAACGTAATATTATTGACGGCGCCTTTTCTTAAAATTGACAGAGCCGAAAACAAAAAATTAAGAAAACTGAATATTCAATCTTTTTTTTAAAAAAGCAATCTCCTGAATTTTCATTGTTTTCCAGCTCTTGTCAATTTTCGGAATGGGGGAAATAATATGTTGATATACTTTTTTTTTTGTCTCAGCCTCCATACTATCATTTCCCCTAGTCAAGAATTGTATTCTACCAATTAAAATTTTTGCTGCCATGGTTTAAAAATTTGCATTTTTTAATACTCGAAACATAAAAGCACCTTCAATTTGGAAATATGCAACTTTTTGTAAAATTTTTTTCTTGTGTCATCAAGTTCTTGGAAATCAAATTAAAGTTCGTTCCTTTGCCTGGGGACTGGAAAAAAATTTTACAATGCCGAAAATGGAATAAATGCCAAAAATGACGTAATTGCTAAACAATTGCAGCCTATTTTCTGAGAAAAACTATAGAATTGGAGAGAAAATTGAAGATCGAAGTCTTTAGGTGCTATTTTCGTTGTCTGTAAGAGAGAAAAACTCAAACTGCAAAAAGCTGAATTGAATCTAGGCATCCGTCCTGTTGATAAACGACAGATATCTAGAGCTCTGTGAATGAGTTCACTGAATTTCTTGTTAAACAATACATCATTTTCATAAATTTGAGAATTTGAAATTTTTTTCTGCTATTTTCATTGTCTAAAAGTTTGTTCTTTTTGTTTTTGCCGAATAATACCGAAAATACAGTTTTTACTGCCAAATTTTAACCTTAATAATGCCGAAAAATCCGTACTCTATAAAATACGGTAGGTAGCAGGTTTCCGTTTTCGTTACATCTCTTTCAACGAGATCGAAAGCAAAAAAAGTACAATCGAAGAAATAATCGGAAAAAATTAACTGACGAAGATGGAAGATTTTAAAGTGAAATCATGCTGGGTTTGTAATAAATGCGTTCTACGCTTTTATCTCCATTAGTTTTCCAGAGTTCTCGATTCATCTCATTTAGAAAGAAAATATTAATTTTTTTAAAAACTTGCCTAATTTTTATTTTCTCGTGTTTTCCTCAACTATTTTGAAAATTGCTCGCTCTTTCGCTTAAATAAAATGGTGGTAGAGACAAAAAATACTGAACCTTTTGAAAATAATATATTTTTTCTAACATTTCACCATCATACATAATATTATGGCGTTCAGGGTACTTGATTTTTTTGCAAAATATAACAAAATGTTTCAGCCGCGCGCTGCCAGTTTTTCTCAACAGTTTTATTTTTCTTTAATTTTCATTACTTCCACGCACTTAAATTTTCTGTCCTTCAACTCTTGTTTATTTTTCGATGTCTCCCTTTTCATTTGGTGACCCAAAAAGTGAGTTATCATTTTGTTTAAAAAAAATTACAAATTAAAACCTGTCGAATTTCAAAATGAGGATCAAAGCTGCTGCTGAGTGTGCAACTGCTCTAACTCGTAAGTAGGTACTTGACCTACTACACAACCATCAGGACTGTTGATGTCGATTCCGCTCACACCCTTACAATTATCAAGCAAATACATGCCCAAATTTGAAATTTTTTTCAATGATAAATGAAAATACGGAAATCCCGTTACCATTTGTTAAACGCTTCTGAAAAAAGAATAAAATGCGAAATTTACCTGCTAAAGATAAAACCTGTAGATTTCGCATCGAACTCAAATGCTGTACACCATTGTCGCGGATCTGAGAACACCATCTCAAAAATAAAATCTGCAAACAGGGCATCGTTGACAAGTATCCGATTCCGATATCCGTAATATTCACGCATCTGTAAATTGAAAATAAACAAAAATCCTTGAGAAAAAACCTTAGATGACAGATCGTTTGCCAAAAGTATTCAGCCTTCTTTAGGCAATTATTTGCTTTTCACGAAAATAGCTACGTAACTCGAGGGCGCGATGTACGAAAAATAATCTACCGTTTCTCTCTCTGGTTAAATCTCAATCTCAACGTTACAAAAGTAATCTGGCAGAAATTTCTGTGCCAAATCGCATGAAGCAAAAACGGTACAGTACTGCAAACAGGCCAAAATTTTGTAAACCGTCCTCTATTTCACCCTTTACCATTTCTGTGCGCCTTCACAGCCCTTAAATTATAACGGGAAAAAAAAAATCTATCCACGGTTGTAAAGTTTACCTTGTCAGGGTCGAGATGAACTTGAAAAGTTGTGTGGGTGTTTTGCAGATAGTGAACGGAAGATTAGGCAAAATGGTTACCATAGTTACAGCTTCGTAATACCTCCGAAAATGGTTTTATATTCCCATATAACTACAACTTGTAATATTTTTTCCCTTACTTTTGTTTTTCTCTTGCGTAAATTAATCGAAAATTTGATCTTTCTAAAATATCCTCGGCAGTCCACCTCGTCTTCCGATCCAACAGACCACCAAAGCCTATCGCCGATGTGGGATAGAAATTTCAGAAATTGATTCCGATTCAACCCACATTTATTTTTTATCCTTTTCTCTATTTTTCTCTTTTTCAGAAAGGCTGATTGAAAAGTAAGTACCAGTATGTATACTAGCTACAATCGATAATCATGTATTCTGTTCATTAATCCCACTTTCACCAACATTGAATTAAAAACAAATATTTTTCTTAGAAAGGATTATATGAATCGTTCTTGATTACCAATTTTCCACGGATTTTTTTTTTTTATTCAAGTGACCAATTAATGAAGTTCAGAAAATTTTACTCGAAGCGAGTAATAATCTATACAGCATAATGAAATAATGATTTTTTTTTTTTTTTCGTTCATTGTCTTCAGTCAAATTTTATTTTAAAAACTATAGTCACGTGCAAACAATTTTAAAGTGAAATTTAAAGCAGAAATTTTTTTTGTATTCTGCAAAAGAAATGAAATGCTGCAATTTTACCGTAAATAATCAATTGAAAAATTGTTAAATAAAAACGAACATCAGGTACTTAATAAAAGTGTTTTGTGGTACTAAAAAATAATACCACCATAGTTAATGTACAACTTTACATTTATCTACCAATGAGTTAACGATTATAGTAAAAAATGGATTAATTGTTACCATAAAGAAGTGGGAAAATCTGTTTTGAATTGTCACAAACAATAATTGGCAGGTATAATGTCAAAAATAAGAAATTTTTTTCAAATTTTTGGCCAGAAGTTTAAAAAATCTAAATTAAAGTATATAAGCATAAATAATTTATCGTAAAATTACCAAACATTTAAAAAGTTGAAGCTGTAGATATATGAATCAATGAGCCTACGGCTACTCATTTAATTCTGTTAGGCAAATATTAAAATAATATGAATCGTGCAAAAATTTCGGCATGAAACCTGTGAGAAAAATGGGAAATCAGCTACTCTTAGCATAAAATTACTAATTTTTATTTTCCTTCTCCTCAACAAATTGTCAAAGATAAATGGCTGAAATTTTGGTCTCACTTTCTCACTACACTAACTAGGATTTTTATAAGGGGATTTTGGATATAAATGATATGTAACCTATTTGTTTTGTTCCTAAATTTTCTCTTAATTTTTTTTTTTCCATACACCTTTTCATAACAACCCAATTATCTATATTCCCTTTTTGAGAACGAATATTTAAAAAAATCCTCTCGTTCGTATATTCAGTATTCTTTAATCAATAAAATGAAATGAAAAATATAAAAACCCATCTAATCAATCCCGATCAAACAGACCTCGAAGTTGAGAAGTTTTTTTCATTAGAAAATTCAATTAAAAACAAATAATAATAATTTTTTTAACAACTAATTTAATTTTTTGCCCATACAGAGTAAAAAATGAATTAAATATATGTTCTTATTTTAATCATTTTTACAGAATTGAGATGTCTTCTGTAATAAATTATACCCATTGTATTTGCTAGGAAGGTTCAGTTTAACTTATATTTTAATTGAGATTTTTGAGATAAAAAAATTTTTGAGTGTATTTTGTTTTTGAAACGTGGAAGATTTGTGACTAAAATTAAAATAAATGTTTTATATATTATATGCATAAGTCATTATTAAGTATAGAAAAAAGGAGATTTTGGAGAATTCATAATTATGAAAATGTTGGCGATACGTATCCGACTTTTTTTTTTTTAATTTTTGATTTCCCACTCCCCTTTACTTTCCATATTAGCGCATGCTATTGTATTTAAAAAAGTGCGGAACAAGTTCTCTGAAGAAGCTATTCAATTTATAGAGGTCCACATATGCAGAGTGGTACTGCGTGGAAGAAAAAGACAGATCCTTTTTATTCGAAAAAATGTAATGAACAACAAAGTAAAATACAATGAAGTAGGTACAGATTTTAAAGTCATATTCATGGTAATGTCATCTATGGATTAATATAATGCGAGTTGAATGATTGTGTTTACAGTGTAGCCACAAACGAAAATATTTAATATGTATGAAAGTGAAAGTATTATGTTAGTAAAACGTGTTCTAAGGTACGTGTGGAGAAGGATTGGGAATACCCAATACTATTTTTCAAGGTACAACTGAAAAAAACTCGAGTTCGTAAAAGGTAGGGAACTTTCTGACGTGAATCTAGGTACCTATATGTTGGTTCCACGACAGTTCTGATGAAGAATTCTTTTATAAAGATATGACCATGTTTGTATCACATCTCTTAACTTTATTATCATTTCCCTCTCATCTAAAAAGTTATTTTAATTGTTCTATTTAGAGATACTACCTAATTGTTTATATGACCGTCAGTTTTTCATATTGCAATACTTACATCGAACAAAAACTGTGATATTGAACTAAAAACTCGCTTTTAAGAGAACTTGTGAAGAACCTATAACTCAAGTAGGGGAGACCGGGGCTGGTTGTCTAACTTTTTTTTTTTGATCAGCTCCTGAAAGACAATGAATTCAGTTATGAAATGTAGAATAGGCTTAAACAGAGGTTACATGTCTCTGTTGTCATTTGACATAGGTTAACACCATTCTTTGCAAACACTTATGAATCAGGAATCAAAAAAGTAGAAAATTTCATTTTGAGACAACTGACTCCAAGCTGGGGTTGGTTGTCTCCTCGCTGAGATAAATTGTCTGATGAGAAGAAAATATTGTTAGAAAATTATGTATTTCTCAGAATCTCGATGAAAATAACTTCAAACATTGTAAAAAGAGAAGGAAATGTTTTAAAATAAAAAAAATTATAATAAATTATTTCAAAAATTAATCATTTATTCAAACGTCTTGGTCAGATTCAAAATCACTATCACAATTATAGCAAATGAAGTACAGCTGACCTAAATTACTACTGCATCGTTCAGGCGCCCATCTTTTACATTGGTTACATTGAATTCATTGTTCATTTGGGGCACTATTCAAAAATGGATCGACACAAATGATACAGAAACAATTGATATCCGCCAACTCTTCCTCTTTTTCTTTGTTGTTAACTCAACTTTCTAGCAGCTTTTACTTTTTTTTCAACTTTCAGATTAAGTTTCCTCTTGAGCTTACGATTTTCTATTTCATTCTTCTCTGGTGTGTCTGTCAGAACAGCACACTTTCAATTTATTCTAGTAATTTTAATTTTTTTTGGACCAGCTTTAGGTTAGGGTCTTATCTCTTCTGGTGATGAATTTTCATTTCTGAGGTAGTGATTGTTCAAATTTTATGGCTGATGAGGTAGAGGGAGTTGTTTCATCCGCATGGCACTTAAAATTTTCATTATTTTTTGCAATATTTTCAACATTCTCTTCAGTGTTGAAGTATCTTCAAGTGGTTGATAAGTTAGGAAAGCTGCTTAGAAATCAACATCAGAGAAGACATTTGGATTCAAAAGAACAATGCCAGTCACTCTAAATGCTGACTTGACTTGACAAATTGAAAATTCTAAGTCATGACATTATCTAGGGTCTGTGGTTTATCATAAATAATAATTGTGACGCCTTTATGGTTTGTCAACAAAGCATCGCATGCACTATAAAAATATTTTCTTAATGGTCCATAAATAGATATGTCCAATGACTGAAATCAATGTGAGCAGTGGGGAGGAAATGAAAGCATAATTATGCCATTACTTTTGGCATAATTCAACCCGTCAACTGACAGATGAGACTGATGGTTAACAAGGAGAAGTAGAATGGGCTTCTTTTTACTACAATTAACCTTCTTCACAAAATATCTCAAATACCACTAACCCAACCACTTGGATTAGCACTTCCACCAGAGCCAGTAGGAGCATGTAAAAGAAATCTTGACTTGAAATTTTTTCTCAGAAATATAAAGTATGGGGGTAAGTGTGATCCATCAGATTTGATAGTTTCAATCATTGTTACTAAACTACCACGCTCTGCAGATGTGATTTGACTAGCCTGCCATTCACCCTCTCTTTCAAAAATTTTGGTTGGGTTTGGAACAGTTGTCAATCCAGTTTCATCTACATTATAAACATTATCCACATCAATTTTCTATTTCTTAAAAACACCATAAAGCTTTAGGAAGAATAAGTCAACATTTGTATGATTAAATGCACTAGCTCTTGCCATACTCATTGCCTCTGGAGATCCAATCAATAAGAAATGAAGTAAACCAATCTGGACCAACTTGTTTATTGTTTTTCCATTTTTCAGGAATGAACATGTTATTCTCTTTTGCATATTCATATACCAATTTTCAAACATCTTAAGGACTTAATCCAAAGGAGATATTAGCACATTTCAGAATATAGCTATCAAGTTCATTTTCAATTTCCAATGAGAAGACTTGTCCATTGTTTCTATAACTAAATTTATCATAAAATATTTGATTTTCAAGTCATAACATAATGTAGAATTGTAGATTAATGATAGTTATATACACTCAACAGGAGTTTCCTCTGCATTAGGATCACCTTTCATTTCTGCTTTACTAAATTTGTCGCAATATCACCTTAGTGTTTTTCAAATAATTTCAAGTTGCTTCAATGCACTCCAGTAAGAATACTTATCTTGTTTTACTAGTCGAGAAGCCTCCAACATTGTTTTTCTGTTGATGATGTGTTAGTTTTATGTTTGAAGTTTCTTACCATTTTCCTACAGAATAACCATGAAAATGATAATTGTTTATATTATTATAATTTTGTACTAAATTCAGACAGTACTAAATAATGACTTTGTACTAAATTCTGACTTTGTACTAAATGCTGACTTTGTAGTAAATTCAGACTTTGTAATAAACTCAGACTTTGTAATAAATTCAGACTATGTACTAAATGCTGATCTTATACTAAATTCAGACTTTGTACTAAATTCATATTTTTGACTTAATTTAGACTTCGCACTAATGTCAGACTTTGTACTAAATACTGACTTTGTACTAAATGCTGACTTCGTATAAAATTCAGCTTTTGTATTAAATTCAGCCTATGTACTAAATTCAGACTTTGTACTAAATGCTGACTTTTTACTAAATTCAGCTTTTGTGCTAAATTTAGTGTTTGTACTAAATACTAACTTTGTACTAAATACTGACTTTGGACTAAATTCAGACTTTGTTTGACAGTAGTAAGGGGCACCTTGGATACTGGGAAAATTCCTTTACTCTCCACTGTTGTTAGAGGCTTTCCATCGATGGTAAATGACTACCAAATTTCCCCTTTCTGATGTGGGTACAAAATTTTTTCGTTAGCAGCGCAATTTTTTGGTTGAAATTTTCCTGGAAAATTTTTTTATACTTGTAAAAAAATTGTAAAACTTTTCCAAAATTTATTTCCTTGTATATGAGTGAAAAAAAATTTTTTTGTATAAAATGTGTTGAACTTGTGATTTCTTTGGGAGAAATGTTTTTTTTTAAACTTTTTGGAAGTTTTTGCTAAACTTTTATATTTTTTCCAAATTTTTTTCAACCAAAACAAAATTAGTATTGATATATGCAACTTGTTCACCCACCTTTTCACCTTTTTCGGACTTGTAAAAATCTGGTAAAACTTTTACAAAATTTTTGGTGAGACTTGGTTTTTGGCTGTAATAATACTAAAGTATTGCTAAAATTTACAGTGAAGACTCCTAATTTTTTTACCAGTTAGCGGAGAATTGTTTGCCGGATTGTATTAAATTCAGAGTTTATACTAAATTCAGGCTTCGTACTATATTTAGAGTTTGTACTAAATTCGGAGTTTGTATTGAATTCAGAGTTTGCACTAAATTTAGAGTTTATATTAAATTCAGAGTTTGCTCTAAATTCAGAAATTTAGCTAATAAGACATAATATGGAAAAATAAAGATAAACTGTATTTATCAGCTTTTCAACTATTTCTTATAAAAAGCACTAAATAGTTGGAGAAAAGTTCCTCTAGTGCCTTCCTGTAAACTACCCTATTATAATGCGGATCGTTGATTTGAATCCCAGATGTGCATGATTGTACTAATTTTTTTTTAACTTTTTTCTTTTAAACTACATTTTTGAAGATATTTATAGTTATGATTAAAGTATGGGGTTCATTCATGACATCGGAGATAGAATCTTTCAGTCAAATGAAAGAGGCTGGTTCACGGCATGCCTTTACCAAGGCCTCCCACATCTTCCAAAATATCTTTCCACTGATAGCGTTCAAGCAGATATGATGCTCAAACTAGAAATAAACTTAATATAGGTCCACTAACTAATTGTAAACTCGATAGGGTTATTTTTAAGACTCTCATAAATTTTTCGTACCCCTTTTCTTGCTCACTGTCTAACCATTATTAAATGGAATTTAGATGCGACTATGGTTTTATCACATGGCCTTTTGTTTTATCAGCTACTTGTAATTACCTAAAAAAAATTCTTGCAGTTATTCTATTCAAAGATATTTTAGAGTTTTTGTCACTTACAGACGAACCTCTAAGGGATAAACTGAGAACTCGCATTTAATAAAAGTTATTACGAACCTAAATTTCACATCGATCCCCTTTTTGCCTCCGTAGAATACAGCTATTATTTCCATATTTATTATTAGTAGTTCCATGAAAAATATATTCAATATCAAACAGTCAGGGTTGCTGTGATTCTCTTAAACCAGCGAGGAAATGCCTCCTACTTAGACTTCGAAAGCCGACCAATGATCACCCCTCCAAACAAAGAAAGAATATGAAAACAATTCTTCAGGTGTATTGTTTTTTAGAACATAATATGCAATGGTTTTATTTTTGTTTTTTGTTTTTTTATCTTGGGGGGGGGCAACAGAAGGAAATAACATTTTTATTCTTAATGGGAAAAAAAATGAAAGATAGAAAAAGTACGCCGCCCCTAAAAAAATTAGAAAGCATTTTAACAAATTGTCTGGCTCAGTGGTTCTAAAACTGTGCACCACTGCTCATTAAAAGTTTTCATAATTTAATTTTTCAAACAACCAATTTACCCAAGTAAAAGTATATACTACACTGTAATTTATACATAAAATAAACCAGTTACTGAGTAGACTGAATCAACTAGCACATGAATTATACTAGAGGCACAATACGCAACGTTTTATACGATGTTCAGTGAGGCCAGCTCCCCCCACTCCATTAAACCTATACGCCCCCATTTAAAATACATTCGAATTTTTGGTCATAATTCTCTTATGTAATGAGATAGCTACTTTCTCGCAATAAATGAGATTCTAGAGAAAGTTTAAAAAAATACAATGAGCCCAAAAATAAGAAGTTTAAGTTCTTAGAAGCCGAGAAAATTAAAAAAGAAGATGAAATCGTGTATCAAACTTGCTTAATTTAATCTTATCAGTAGACTTAACCCTAAAAACAGCTGATGATAGGGCTTAGAAACAGTGAATTCATGAAAATGAGTAGTAAAAATTTTTAAGTAATATTTGTAGAAGGAATTAAGGCCGATCCATAGGAGGGTTTTTGGCTGTCAAATACCCTAAACAAAAAACTGAGTCACGGGACACGTCCGCGGAAATGAAACTTCTTACGATATATTGCGAAACTAGATTGATAACCACTGGTGAAAAAAAATTTATTCTGCCTGTTTGAAGAAATATGGATTTTTGATTGAGGGGTTCAAAACAAAAGTAGACCAAGTCCATGTAATTTTATATTTTGAGAAACGTATTATTAACGTTTAGAGTTTACCAATCTTCATTATTTTGTTCTATGAAAATTTATGTAAATTACATCGATTCTGTCCAGCGGGAGAAGTGAATTACGTCTTCATGGAAAAATAGTATGCATGCTTCGACTTCCCGCCAAAATCAGCCTCAACTCAGTAATAATAAATTCATAGAAGAAGGACTTGGTGCACGCTTGTTCTGCCCTCAATTATGAAACCTGCTCAAATTCGTGAAAAATGTTCTTTAAAATAAACACCATACTTTCCTTTCAGATTCAGAAAAATCGGATTCATGAATCTTTTTCGGAGATTTTATTCACCAACCAGCCTTTCCTGTTAGAATTGAAGAAAAAAAAACTAAACCTCAGCGAATCGCAATGTGAAATCTAGGTTTACGTTTTGTGTACGTACCTTAAATTTGAAGGGAACATTTTTCCATTTGTCAATTTTTAATCTTTCATCAAAAACGCAATGAGAACAGTATAGTGTTTTTTTCTTGGTCATTTCACTGTGAATGGAAAGTTGTAAGTTACCTATAGCCCTTTTTTCTTTTTTCTTTTTTCTACTGTGCCACCATTTTGACCGCAGCATTTTATTTTTAACCACGTTCAAAACTATAATTTTTTCTTTCCTTTCAAGTCATCGCGTATTTATCTTTTACACGCTAAAAAAAAAAAAAAAAAAACTATCGTTCAAAATAATAAAAAATTTTCTCCCGGCTCATTTTCTGCTCGGAGTTGTATATTTCATTAAGGACGGCAGCCATGTCTGAAAAACTTATAAGAGACGAGTCTCGTAGAAGATTAAAGGCCGTTTCCTTCGGTGAAATTTGTATTTACTTCGCGTTATTTTCCTGCATCAATTATACAATATTCTAACCCCCATTCAAGTTTCAACTTCTTTTCTTTTTACTTCGTGTCAGTTTTCCAATACAAAGTGGTCTTTTTATTGTGTTGTTACCTTTTTTATCCTATTTTTTCCGCATTAAAAATAACACTTATAAATTCAGTAAGTACCTATACACCTATTTTATTTATACCATATACGTAGCAGTCTATATCTTATGAAGTGGAAAAATGTTACCAATATTTTTGTTTACTTAGGTAGCCTATATTTATTGGTCTTTTTGTTTTTCTTTGGATCAGCTATGCCTATTTTGTACCAGCACTTAAAATATGAAGGGTGGAAGTGTACTTTTCCGCATGAGCGCTTTGCGAATTATTTCGCCATCTTTTTTTCACCCCTTCCTATTCTCTGAATAAATTACCGTGTTTATATTATTAAGTTTTTTCGTTTTTATTGTTGTTGTCGTATTTGCAGTTGTTTGCTTGTTGGTGCGTTCTTGCTTTGAACGTCATGAGTAATGATTTTTTTACCAAATTTATTCGTATGGAATGTTCACAGGAAGTATTTTATAGGCTATAAAAATATGAAGTTACAAACTCTTTCAACTGTTCACTGTGCCCCATTTGAACCTTATGCAAATCAACAAAGGTCTAACATTTTTATTTATGACAACTCTATGCTAATGTTTCTTTAAATTCATTATTTCCTATTTATATCCAAATTAACATTTTTAAATCCAATGTTGGACTGGTACGCATTCATAAAATTTTCAAAAAACAACAGAAACAGTTCAAGGTGGATTTAGGGGTGACCAAGGGTACTCTAGCCCCCTTAGCCAAGGAAACGTAAGTATGTAGCGTGGTATCAAGACGTTCATTTTTTTGGGAGCACCAGAAAGTTTGTAGGGCCCAGACACCAAAATTTTAAATTCGCAGCTGAAAAACATACTGAAAAAAATTATTTTAAGTAATTTTTTATTACTCCTCTAGTAGGTGAGAGTTGGCCAGAAAAAGTTTCCTCGACTTGAAACTTATTAGCTCCTATTTTTGATCAAACATTCGGTACCTATCCTGGACTCATTTGCAAGTTTGTTCTTTCTTCATAAACGGCTATTTCTTTTTTATTGTTTTGTAGGGCAATTGCATAAGTAGGTAGCAATTTTTTCCTCTTAGTAAGGTTCGAAAATTTTACACTTAATACGGGATAAATTTATGGAACAATTTTAAAAACTACTTTTTAGTACGTTTAGGGCCATCGCATGAAAAAGTAATTAGTTTGATGTTCAGCTTTGTAATCGAAAGGTTGCGTGTTCGAGACCAGCCCTCAGTGCATTTCCGACCCAACATAGCGATGTATTCGATTCGGTTCTATTTGTGCTCCAGTATTTAATCATAAAATTCATGCTTTCAGACTACTGACCACCGGATCCCGACCATCCTTTCTTACACTCCAACATCAATATATTCTCCAGACGCTGGATATAATGACCAAGTAGCAGAAGCCCAATAACAAGTTAATTAAATTTGAGTTCTGGACAAGTTCTATTGAAAGTTATTTCAGCTTTATCTCAAGAACAAATGATACGACTTTAGCGAAATTTTCACAAAATCTTCAGCAAACAAGTGTTAATGTTTCTCCAAAATTTCAGCTTTATACAAGCAATGGTTCTCTTACAATCACATTCGATAACTTTGATCGTCTAGTTTGATCCCAAAAAATTGTTTATGATGAGAGGCTTATTTCTTTGGACCTTCAATCTGTTGGGCGAACGTAGATTTCAAACGAAACAATATTTATAAAATTAATAAAAAAATTTAAAACCATAAAATTTCTCAAATTTAACGTAAATATCAATGAACTCACTTATGAGAGTTCTGATTTTTAGGATACAAAATGGCGTATTGCCGGACTCGTATATGTCGGGCTTTAAACCGAACTGCCTAACACATAAAATAGTAGGCATATGTGAATCATAAGAGTTCATCGTTAGAAGAAAACTCTTGTTAGAACTTACACACCAAATCAAGTTTGAAAGTTTACCACTTTTTGCGAACTTTAATTTTATTTCGAATTCTACTCCCACCAAATAAACTATCATAGCTTCAGTTCGTAGGTACCGTTTCTAATAAAATAGGTCTTCACCTCATAAGAAACTTTTTTTTTTTTCACTGACGAACAATTATTTTCCCTTACCAAAGTAATTTATGCTTCTTGTAAAATCAGTAAAAACTGATTTGAGGAATGACCTTTTTTCTGACATTTATAATCAGAAGGCTACCTACCTAGGTATTGTATTATTCAAAGCTAGTACCTAATTTTCTTAAGGCACATATTAATTTCGTAAATAAAAATAAGAAAAAAACAACATACCTAGATAATAATTAATCATAGACAAAAATGTTAGTTAGGGTATTTCCAAACAAACAAACGTCGATAACTTTTTTAATTTTTTTCTTTTTCAATCAGTCTCGAATTATCCATTTAAAATATTTATAGCAAATGTAGGCTTGCGTGTAATTTCATGATTCGAACGTTTGCATACCTGTGTGAAATTTAAATTAACCAGAAAAAAAAAATCAAATTTCTAGGAGGAAAAGTATTTAGTTTTTTTTTTTTTTTTCTTCCAATTGTCGAGGGAGTTAAATGATGCGGAACTGATTAGTATACGAAAATATGTACACCGAGTTCAGGTGCCTTCCTACAAGAATCAAGAAGGAAATAGAACTTTAAGATTTGCGACGAAAAATCGATAGAAACTTCATTCAAACACGACTCCTGTACAATATGGAACTATTGTCGGTACGTATATGTATAACTACCTACATATATAGTGTGTGTGTATATATATATATATATATAGCATATATATGCCCACGTTGAGTTGTCGTTGCTAACAAAAAATAAATAAATATGTGACGGTACACACGATTGAAGTGAAACTTTTATCTGATGTCAGCGTATAATAAAACTGTTATAAAAACAAAATAGAGGTAGATATATTACAAAATCATAATTTTCGTTCAGTGAATCAACTGGAGTTGAATGGGCCAAGCTCTCGCAGTCACGGTCATGCATTTCACGACCGGCTTTTAGTTGACTACCGTACGCGATCAAGTTTCGCTTCAATAAATTAAATTATAATTTACGTTTTCGCACCCTTACCTGTCTAAGGTGAGTTGTTGTAAGGCTGTCAAGTCGCAGGCAATATATTCCAAAGCTATGTCCGTGATCCGCGGACACCACGACAAATCTAGCGAACGTAGTTTACGTAAATTTTCGGAAATCAATTCGATACCGTCGTCGGTGATTTTTGTACAACCAGATAGGCTCAAAATCGTCAGATTGGGCAGTGAATGAACTGTAAAAATGAAAAATCTATATAAAAATGTATGCCCGTATCGGTAATGGCTGTATTGTATAAGGCTAATATACCTACGTACGGTCGAATTAATAAAAATATTAATTTATGTTTGGAATTCGTGGCACAAAAACTGACTGATATTGTAGCCCCTACCCACGGGATAATACTACCCGCAATATTGAGTATTTTGCCCCTTGAATATGCGGATAGAAAATTTTGATACCAATAACTCAAATTCATACACCAATATCTGTACCGATGGTGATATACATTTCGTTTTCTTGTTCCCACAATACAATTCGCAGTTTTTATCCGATAATCACGAAATTTGGTACGAACATTACTACTAATCCAAGGACCAGACCTATTGATTTTGGCGCAGATCGGCCGGACGGTACTTCCGATGCCACTATTTTTTTATATTTGTCAGAAAATACGCAGTTTTGGAACAATATGTACGAAATTTGAAGCAAATATTTATTATAATTTATTGTAACATACTATCAATTGGATTGACTGGACGGTACTTCTGGTAAAGATATTTCTTTTTGTATTTAATCTAGCTATAAAATGCTCAATTTTGAACAAATATTTATTATAATCGATTGTAACATGCTACCAGTTTCCATGTAGATCGACAGTATGATATTTCATTAAAGTCCGTTTTTATTTTCACTTTGAAAGAGGTAATGGTTTCAAATTGTGTAATTTTAAAATTCAGAATTAATATTTCTTAGAATTTATTGTAGTATGCTATGAACTTCGTTGAGAATTAGCCGGATGGTTCCTTACGTACCGCTTTTTTTGTTTTTGTTTTTGTTTTTATTATGTCCATAAAATACTAAATTTTCGACCAATAGGTACAAAATTTATATATCTAATATTCAATTTAATACATTTTAACACGATATATACTTTGTTGTGAATTGGCCAGACGTTACTTGCGATACCATAAGTTTTGTTTTTATTTATTTTTTTAATGATAAATAAATTGGAATATATCCCAAACAAGCTACATCGCTAGACGATGTGGCAACAGGGTTTTTGCTTTATTTTGTAAATTTATCCCAAAATTAGAATCAAAAAAATAAATAGTCACAGATAACATCATATAAATGGATGAAAATTTTATTTTCATTTTTTCACAGTTAAAAAAGAAATCATAAAACATATGTTGTAGAAAATGAAGAAGGAAAAGAAGAAAAATAAATAAATAAATAAATAAATATTTACAGATATCGTCATAAAATAGAAAATTTATTTTCACAGTTAAAAAATTAAACATTGAACTCAGGCTGAGGAATAATGAAGGAGGAAAAGGAAAAAAACAGCAATTTTAAGAGGGTATTTTGCAAGCAAAAACCCTAAAAAAAAGATTATAGAGGACAAGGATATAATTCTTCTTTACAATATACTTCTCTCTTGTCATTCTCATTTACAAAGATCACAATCAACATATCTAATGATTTTTTTTAATATAATAATTTTCTAGATTTTGTTCATGCAATTTTATTTCGATACAAACACTGAAGCGCCACTTCACAATGCTTTAGCTAGTACTAGCCTGGCAACACTGATCAATTTGTTATTAGGATGGAAACAACTAAACATTTGTAGTTGACGCATGCGCCTTGAATTTTATCTGAATAATTTTCGTTGAATTTTATCTTAATAATTTTTGTTGAATTTTATCTTAAAAAATTGGGTTGTATGTTTTTTTTAAATATAAGTTTTTTTTCTCTTTTTTTTTCTAATTTGCATGAACCTCTTTCTTTTTACAAAAATTATTCTCAAGTTCATATTTCCTTTTTTTTTGATTTCATAACATTATTGTATTTATTTGATTTTATTTGAAATTATATGATTATTTACTATACTTTATCATAATAATTAATTTTTCATTTCAAGAAGTAATGTTTGTAAATTTCACATTGTCCAACATTTAGTCAGCAGCTAACAATTTCAAACAATCATAACATAATATTTACCCATATGAACAATAGACAATTAATGTGACCATCAAAATTCATAATCCTTTTTTCTCAATAATCTACTTTTTCTAACGATCATGCTTGTTAAGCTAGTTTTTTTTTTTTTATCGGATTTTATTTTGGTCCACAAAAAGGGGATTAAAACAACTGTTAAACACTTCACAAGTGAAGCCACGGGTAACAGCTCTTTATATGTACCTATATATGATACACGGTACAAATCCCAATTTTTATAAAATATTATTACAATTTGATATACTTATTTGAATTTAGACAAGAATGAATACAGATCGGCAGAATGGTACATTGGTACTGCCTATTATGTTGCATTTTTAGGGCTTAAATGATTATAAAATGCGTAATTTTCAAGCAATAGGCACGAAATTTAGTACTGACATAGAATATATTATATTCCAATATTCTGCAACATTTAGTTTCAATCGGCTGAGCGGTTCATCTGTAGAAGTGATTTGAAAAAATCTCAAATTATTTGGAAGAAGAAAAGATAAATTTTTCTCATTTCATAACTTCACAATCCAATTTATTATTAGATGTGGGTATTATAATTTCGTTGACATTTCATTAAACGTAATTTCCTCTCTACATTTTTCTAAATAATAGTGATTTATTCACTTATTTATTTATTTATATTTTAATTAATTTTTCTTTTAATTGAGAAAACCTACATTTTCACGTGTGCCTTTGCTGTGCTAGAGTTTTTTTTCTTCGTTAATTTTTCCAAAAACTTGCAATTTAGTTATAAAAAAAGTTGACTAAATTGAGAATTTCACGCCCCTTGGCTAAACCGCTTCAAAGAGTCGTTGGGAGCTAAGTTTGAAATTCAAACACCAAACAAATCGCATTTACTTTATAAAGTAACTATCACAAAATAACATTTTCCCAGGATTTGAAAAGTACCTACCAATGACAGCCGTACATCCGTTTTTCTTTTTTTTAATTAGATAAATACCAAAGTAAAATATTAACTGAATGAATGTGAAACTTCTTCTGTACATTTACCACGCTTACTATTTTTATAGGCTCAAACTTCATTTGAAAGCAGAAACTAATGCAGAGCTGTATCCAAGGGGTACGTTTTGGGTGTGAAACACTACCCAAGATTCGAGAAAAAAAAATCTTCTCTACATGTTAGAGAACACAAAAAACACGTAAAAATTATTTTTCTCTTGCTCCGCTCGCAAAATTATTTTCTCAATTTATAAAACACCCCATACAAGAAAATCCTGGATACGACACTGAATTGATGACGAATCACTTTTTCTAATCGATATTTATTGAAAGCTTAAAGGGCATCTTGTCACGAGTAAAACCGAGCATAGGTAGGTTTTAGTTTTAGAAAAACTGAAATACAAAAGAAGAACAATCGTTCGACAAAATACTACAAAAAAATGTTTGCTTTCGTTAACGAATTGTATAGCCGAGAATTAAATTTGATGAAATCACGATCAAATTTCAAAGCAAGACCTCTTGTTATTTGAAAATATATCAGAAAATTTTGAGCTATTGTCAGCAAATTATCACGTTCCTCGTTCAGTAGCCTACACAACTGTAACAAGAAACAAAAAGCTCAAGAAAATTTTGAGAACCTTTCCATCCGCCATTTTTTCAAACACCTCGCTGGTACATTCGATGTCTGCGAAGGCAAATAAATTTTTAAAGGACTCGAATTAAGAAACGTTAGTGATGAATGACGTAAAATATTCAATGAATTGGAGACGTCGTCGTCAGAAAAAAATTACTTCGCGAATTTTCAGTACGAAAAGGTTTTACTTATTGTTAATTATTCGTGTCATTAGTCCGCGAATGTTGTCAAAAGTTTCAAGTAATTAAAACACAAAGGAATATCAGATTGAAACGTCGTATTTTTTACAAGCTTTTATTATACTCGCTACTGAGATTTTAAAATATACCAATACTGAAGCCAACCTTCCGCAACGAAATCATATTAATTTCGCATGAAGCTAAAGCCAAAAAGAAAACTAAATAAAAGCTTATCTTTTAAAAAGGCGTTTTTAACGTAAACTTATAAGCTTTTATATTCTACTCGCCACTTGCGATTTTAAAATACCTATATCAATACTGCAGCCAACCTTCAGCAACGAAATAATATTTATTTCGCACGAAGCTAAAGCCAAAAAAAAAACAAAAGTAAAAGCTTATCTTTTAAAAACGGGTTTTTAATGTAAACTTGTTAATTTCTTTTCCTTTTTTTTTTGTAAGTGTCTCTTTCCTTCGAAGTTTGTATAAGAAATTCCTACTTCTTCGTGGGTAGAAACGATTTAAGTCGTATTCTATCACTGAAATTTTTTTCGGGTCACATATTCCTTGAAGTAGAATCTTCCATAATGATATCAAACCAATAGCATAACCGAAAGAATAGAGGAGGCTGCAATTTGCAACTCATCTTCCACAGCATCTTTTTTGACTCAATTTGAAACAAATGATTCTTTACTGGGCTACTATATACCTATCTGTGACATTTGATGCCGGTAAAGCTTGACTTTTTTCTAGGGAGTGAAAATTTTAATCGAAATTTCAAGGCATACTTCGAACATTTTATAAATGAATACTTGGCTTGGTTCAAATATACTTATATCCAAATGTTAAAGACCAATAATAAGTAAACATTTAAAACTTTTTTTTTCACATAGAAATCTGAATTTGAATTTTGTGTTAGATTTTTTGGAAAATTAAAAAAAAAAAATTTCAAATTTGCAACAGTTGTAACTTCCACAAATTATTATAAATATCGCAAAAAAAAAACTTTAACGCAGCTGCAGATCGACTGGAAAAAGTAGGTTTTCAAAAATTAGAAACTCTCGGGTCTTTTCATGATACGAAGATTAATAAGTAGATTTCAATATAAAACCTACTTTAAAAGGAAGAACAGAAAAAAGGAGAGAAAACTCATTAGTTGACCATTAGAATCAAGACTGGAATGCTAGGCAAATGAACTAAAGGTACGTCTCCACGAGGCAAGTTTTCTAGCGGCTAGTTTGCTATATTTGTTAGAGAAATTATCACTCATATTTACATGTCGCAATAATTTAGCGCTATTTTGCTAGCTGCAAGCAAAAACTATAGGATAGAAAAAAAAGTGTTTACACAATGATAGCGTTTTACACTGTGTTTTCATATACATTTATACATTTCATGATATCATTCTTCTTTCTACTAGCACTAGCCAACTATCCATTCCGTTTAGATAGCTGGCTAGTTGCAAGTTTTTACTATCCCATGAGTTTACACGAGGCAATAAATTTCTTGCAGGCTAGTGAAATTCTAGCTGCAACTTTTGACTAGCGGTAGTGTTTATATGAGAAAAATAACTTGCAGTTAGAAATTTTCAACTAGCTGCTAGAAAACTTGCCTCGTGAAGACGTATCTTTATTTCCATAAATTGAGAACTACATGTATCGCTTTGTCTACCAATTTTATCTACCAATACCCAACATATAACTGACATTTTGTTGTTTTTTTGATTTGGTTTCGTCTGCTTGGCCATTTACCCAAAGTCCGGTGGATATATTTGTGAGAGATTGGATAATTAGAATCCAGTGGCCAATGGTACACCTGCATAAATTTTATTCTAACATCCTACTGGGGAGCCAAAAGAGCCGAAACAGAATACACGCCATTTTGGGTCTAGAATGCGACAAAGCGAGGTAGTAGGTAGGGAGCCCCGCAGGGTTCTGGACCTTTCCGCAGATGAAAATAAAGCTTGATATCTAAAAATGATGTTTCTTTGTCAGTGCTCAGTGGGTGGGATGTTAAGGTGATGGTGGGTGGTCCGAATATAGACAGCAAAGGATATGTGGACCACACCCCCTGTAAGATGAAGCTATCTGTGCCCTTGAGTGAAAATTTTATTATTAATCTTAAATCAATTAAAAGATTGACTTTACTTGCACTTTTTAAAAGGTTAGGTATTTCATCAAACTCTTACAATAAAATCTTTTAGTTTTCAGTGGGTTACCTGCATTCGATTTTTTAATGAAATGAGAGTTGCTTTTGGTACAGAAATTTCGAAGACTTTTTAAGATGTTAATCGATTAATTGTGCTTCTAGAAAATTCAGAGAGGACTCATTTTGTTCGTATAGTCATATATTATCTATTACAGAGAAGGGTACTACTACATACCTATATTTATATATGTTACCCTTTTATTTCCTTGGAGCAATTATATATAGATCTACTGTATACTTAGCAGAAATCTGCGAATTTTTCTTATAGGGAGAAAAGAAAACATTACACTCTCGAATTTTATCTTGAATGCCTAAAAATGAATTGAAGGCTGTACACAAACATGTCGTCAAGTAGCTTCCTTTAAACATATAAGGTAAGTACTTTTATAATCTTTTGTTACTGAAGATGACTCTGAAAACCATTCATCATCTCGTTGAACTTTTTTTTTATCAACGACAACGCTCGTCATTCATTGATGAAAAGAAAAAAATCTCAAAAGCAGTGGAATTTTTTTTTTTTTTTTCTTCTAAGGTATACTCTACGGAAGTAACTTGTATTGTAGACCTACCTTTCAACCCTTAACTTTTTTCCCCCACAAGAATAAGCTCTCTTTATCGTGTCTACGAACTGTAGCAGCGGATTTGTATTTGTTACAGGCTAATGTTTTTCTGTACCAAACGGACATGGGTGTGGACTCATTTATTTCAGTGCACATACACAACAAATGGCATGAAATTTCTTCAAAATTGTTGAAGCTAATATAGCCTCTTCAGAAAGTTCTGGCTATGAGCTGAGGTGAAAATACTTTCAAATGACTTGGTATTTCTTAAACATCTCTTTACAACGTCGTAGAAATTGTTTGTTTCACTGAAACCTACACTTTTAACTCGTCTCTTTTTTTATAGTTGTTTTCTTTACAACGAAAATGTTTTGCTAGAAATTACAGCAATATTTCTCGCAACGCCACCTCAATGTGAAAGTTGTCAGAGAAATAGGACCATCATACTGTCTTTCTTGAAAAAAAATGGCACATTAGAGAGAAAACTTCTTTTGAAAGTTGATGCGTATAACATATAACCGCAGTATGATGGACGGATATAGAAGAGACTTGAATCCGCATTTAATGACCTCTCATCAACATGGGAATTCGTAGGTTTCTCAAAAATTATGAAACACGCGTTTTAATTTGAAAAAGTTGAGAAAATCACCTAATTTTTGGAAAACAATTGAAAAATGTCGCCAAAATTAGATAATTTTTTTGAAAAATACCGACAAAATTTTGTTCAGGAAATTCAAAAATGGTCTAACACCACGTGGAGTCTGTACATATTTATTTCTCACCATTTTTGGTGAAAATAATCTCGCCATTTTCAACAAAAATGCAATTATGAGCATAAATAGCCTATAGAAAATTGGTGCATTTTGTGTAGCCTACAAATAGCCTACTCAGATCCAAAAAAATTTTTTAATATTCTAACCTCTTCGAGAATTTTAAATTTAGGTATTTTATGAATGATTGTTTCGAAAAATAAACGGTATAGTCGACCCGTGAGATATAGTTTGATTATCTAGACCTCCAAACAACTATAAATCTTACCTTCAGAACAATTTTCAAAACTCAGGAAAGAAAGCTAATATTTTTACCTGTTTTATCTAATTTTTTTTCGCCTATTCATAGCACAGATGCTGAGTGCTGACTGTTAGAATGGTAGCCTGAGAGTCATTATTTTATTATAATGAAAATATATTATGACGGTGTCAAACTTGACTCTGGTTTATGCTGAATATACTCCCTAATATCTTTACCAATATATAATCTTGAGTTCTTTACTCTCCATTATACCTCTTTAAAAAACTAAAGCGACTTATAGTATTCATTATTAATTTCATTCACGATCATCTCCTCTATCCGTTCTTGGAATCCTGGAACTGAATGAAAAAAGTCATCCACTAGGCGTACTCTACAGGGGAAAAAGGGCTAAACTCTTAGCAGACGAAGTTCTACTCCGGAAAATGTGAAAATATAGTTCTCTGAATAGGTTATTCTATTAGTCAGCTAGTGTAGAACCCAAAAAGAACTTTACCTACTCATCAAAAAAAGTTGAACTTCCTGATCTGACCCGGTGAATAAATTCTCATGAAAAGGTCTTTTTTAAACGTGTGATATGCCCTTTCTGCCTTATCACCTCCTCCTTATCAGAAATTTATTCTCATTATTTTATGTGGAAATGGCAGTTAATTGAACGGTTGTTCTATTGAAAAATTCATACAGAGCTGAAAAGTCACTTCTGACTGAACTTGTCAAGAACCTAGAACTTAGTACAAATATAAAATACAGCTATAGTCCTACTGTTTCCTTACAACTGCTAATTTCAAATATTCGAACAAATATAAGAGCCCAAAATGGAAAATAAACTTTTACCCGACTAATCGTAAACTCGAGGATTATTTTTAATGCTCACAGAGTAGCCTATAGAAGTTTTATCAACAAACTCATCGCACCCCTCATTACTCGCCGTTGAACCACTATGAAATGAAATATTTTTTCTCTCTCAAAAAAGAAAATTCATCCTTTGTAAGTGACAATTAACGGTCCGAAAGAATAAATCTCTAAGGAAATTATTTCTGGAACATAAAGATAGAGAAGGAAAAATCGAAGCTTCGGAAAGAAAACTGGATACCCTACACTAACGAGTAAATGCCACCCCTTTGATAACGTTTCGTTGCAAAAAAAAAAAAAAAAAAGTCGAATAAATCGATGTTCATCTCATCCCTTCCCCAGCGAGATTACAAATCCGGTGATATGTAAATAACGGATTTAAGGGAGTAGGTGCGACTACCCTTCCTATTTAACGATAGAATGCAAAAGCGAATTATATTATTTTGCTTGCTGAAGAGAAATGTTCTTATTGTATATAGGCATTTTTTCGACATCGGTGATGTTAAAACTATAAAAAAAATAATAATAGGTGATACTTAGTAGTTTGATTTCAGCGGCGCTGACTTTGTAAAATTACTGGGAGGGGGCAAAGAAGAATGTAAAATTTTTTGGTTCACATTCAACCTAGACAGCGAAGTTTTGATTATTTAACCTGAAAAAACTTACATAAGTCTTAAAATTTACAAAATTATTGAGGAAGCTGGGTTTTCATAAAAATTATTTTAGCCTCCCAAAAAAAATAATTCAAGTCGACACCTATGTGTAATTTTGAAACAACCAAATCGTTTAGTTTTAACATATTATTTCAAACTTGTTTTTTATTGTCTTTGAATAACTGACTCACTAACCAGTTAGAATATTATTTTTGTTTTTGCCTGATCTCTCTTTGTAAATACATTCATTGTTTTCGCTAGAGTAGGTATCCAGGTTACTTTGCGAGAATAATATTTATGTTGTAAGATCCTGTTATCATTTGTTAATTTCAAGTTCGCCTCCTGTTTCACTAGCAATAAAATAATTATTTTTCAGTTGAATGAAAATACAACAAAATTTTTGCAATGAATGGCGCCAAGTGATGAGGCATGAGGAGAGCCGATGGTACTTTTGTTAAGGTAATAACTACTCCTGTTTTTGTTAATTTCGTCATAGATCAAGTACCTAGCTGTTGTGGAGTCTGAAATCGAAAACCAACACTTCCAGTGATAGGGACAAAAAATATGTCAAAAAGATCTAAATAGTAGAATGAGAGTCAGAAGCTAAATACTAATGAGTCGAGAGAAAGACAGGCCAGCAGAAACAGTATACATTACCAGCCTACCAGAATGAGCCAAGTAGCCTTCAGTGAAACAGGGTAATGTTTTATTAATGAGGGAGGAATTGATCATATAGTTAATAATATACAAGAGTAACTTACAGTAAGTTGTCAAATTTGAAAAATATTGAGTCGTGTATGTTAGATTGTTTAATATCTTATCTTCTTAATCGAGTCATCCGTGTCAATGATGAACCAACAGTTTAAATTATCGATGAATTGTTGAGACCACTTCCAGTCTTTCAGTCACAAAATGGTACAAGATGATTTCTACTACTGACAGAGGCAGATTTCCCTAAAGGCCCACAGAGCACGTGCTTGGAGCGCCAAATTTTCAAAGGCTGGACGGCAAATTTTTGAAAAAATTTTAATAATCATCTAGAATTTTTATATTTTATTCAAAATTAAAGAAAAATTAAGTATAGGCGCCTTTGAGTTCAGACTCAGAGCGTTATGCAACCCAACTTGCTATTGTTTACTTACGAGAAATTGCTGGCCACCAAATCTTTAATTTCTAATTTTTTGCCTTTCTGTTATTTTATTAATGGAGAAAATTCCAAAGAGCGGCATTTTCCTGTGCTTGGACCGACAAAGAATCTAAATCCGCTACTGACTACTGGGATAGTTAAATTTGATTTTGTAGTGTTAAACAAGGTTACCAAACTGGGAAATTGAATGACTTGAAAGATCGAACCAAAACTATATGGTCCGTGAACACTTTAATATTCACAAGAAATGGCTATTTATACGTCAAAAAACAAGACTAACTGTTCATCACAGTAACAGAATCGAGAAGTTTAACAAAGATAAGAAATGGGAACATCATTAGTTCATCATTGGTATGTTAAAATTAATATGTTACCATTATATATACAATTGAAATCGTTGAATAAAGTATCCCTATCTTACATAGAATGGGTATTGTTAACTGAAGGTTAATGATTGAATGTGTTTTAGTATATCTTAGAAGTAACGAATAATCTTGATATTCGTGAGCTGATCTCTATTGCTTACAAGTATATAATGTTTGAGACTAATAAAAGGTAAAGTAATGTGGTAAAACTGTGGGTTTTTGGATGTTCCACAGTACACCAAGGGCAATGAATTCTTACAACAAAGCAAACGTTATTAAATTTGATCTTTAACTGTTGTTCAGAGTCACACTTATAAATTAAAAAACTCTAGAAGTACATTTTCGCAAACAAAAAAAGATTAATAATCAAATAGATGAATGAATATAAATAAATACTTAAATAAATAAATAAATAAACACAAAAAAAATCAAAATATCAAAAGTATTTGCAGAATGCTCATGTGGTCATGAGATGAAAAACAGACCTACCCTCTACCCTGTATTATAATACCAGATCAACTTTGATATGTAGATTTTCTTCGAAGAACTACATAAAAAAGGTTTGCACGAACCGAAGTAGTGTTAAACATTCAGACAAATTATCAGAAACTAATTTTTCTTTTCATTCTGTTTCACACAAAATCTTTTATTCTACAGCTGCCCTAAGCTTTACTCTTCCCCTTTGTCATTTTTACACAATTTTACTGCCACAGCATAATTTTCAAATTTTCAATCCATTTATAAAATTTAAGCACTCTTTACAAAGATAGAATTAAAGGGGAAGCTTCCCTCCCTAGAGTGTTTGTAAATTGAATTTTTCCACTTATCAGTTGGACAGTTGGCAAATTATGAAAGTTGATGACTTTTTTTTTAAACGATTTCACAATTTTTATCTGTAGGAAATTCAAAAATTTCAGTTAGCAACTGTCTTTTTTCTACTCCCCTTCTAAAACAGCTATTTTCTATGTGACTGACTCTAAGCATAATTTTCAATCTATCTATGTACTAAATTTGAATTACATAGCATCATTTTAAATCATTGATTTTAATCCATATTTCAACTTAATCAGGTGCTATAGTATCATACTTTTCGACACTTTTATTTAACTTTGTTTGGGAATAGAATTTAGACTTTACTATAACTAGATTGCGCCCTACAGTCTGCTTATTGTTTATCTCAATGTTTTTTAATTACGCTGACTGGATAAAGATGCTACAGTCACCTATTTTTACCAAATGCCAGAGACTGAGGTAACTCAGGTAAGGTACTTAGGACACTGATTTCCAATTTGAAGTTCATTTTTCATTCAATCAACTCCTCAACCCCTAGGGGCTTTAAAAGTGAGTCAAATTTTGATTTTTTATATTTCATTGTGTACTAAATCATAACAGGTGTTTTCTGAGGTATCCTAATTTTATACGAGTAGTAGCAAGTGAAAGGTCTGGAGGGTTTCCTCACAGTCTGTAAGAAGAGACAAAGTCAGTGGAAATTCAGGAATTTTATTTTTTAATTTTTTATATTTTGAGAATATGTTTTTAACAAGAAATGCTGGATAATAGAAGATTTACTTCCGCCTTGTGTGCTAAGACACACTCTTTCTCTATCCACTATTTCCATCAGATTTGTATCCATTTTTATTGCCGTGTTTATATCACTGAACTCGATGGTTTTTTATATCCATTAAAAAATGGTATTTCAAATGAATAAAATTACACACTAAAAAGTTCATAATAAATTAAATAAATAACAATTTTAAGAAAATTCTTTTATTTAACTATTGTGGTAAAAAGGAAATATAGGTAACTCCCTAAAAGTGAGAGAATAAAATTTTATTTTTTTATTTTGTTTATATCATCTAGAAATGACATCAAATAAAAGTGTTGGGCAAATACACTTAGAAAGTACTAAAGAATTGTAATTACTTCCCACTAACAGGTTAAAGTGAACTGAAATAAGGAATAGCAAGGACAGTGTTGCCTGATGTGCGGATTTTTGTGCAGAATTATATACTTTTACAAATTTTGTGTGGATTTTGGCCCAAAATTACATTACTTAACTTCAAATTGTTGAAAGTAACACTGTTTTCTACTAGGACTTGTAACCATAACCATAACTAGAATAATCATCACAAAAAACCTAAACAAATTGACAACACCGATTTGGGAACCATTAACCAAAACAAAAAAATTTCACATAGGTAACCAATAACCAATAATCAGTTCCCACAAAATGCTGAAACCATTAACTAGAACGATAAACAAAAAGAATCGTTTTTTATAGGTTATTGAAAATATCAATATTATTGATTATTTTTTTCAAAAATTAATTAATTATTTCCTGGAAAATTATCAAATTATCGATGACTTGACCTGAAAAAAAAAATTTTTGTCTGTTTTACCCCAAATTTTATCTCAACCAATAACCAGAAAAGTTGTTTTAGTTAACCAGAATAATAACCAGTGACTATAATTACATTTTGAACCAATAACCAATAACCATTAACCAATAACCAATAACCAATGTAGATTTTTATTAGTTCTCAGTAACAAATAACCCCAAAAATATTTTGGTTACAAGCTCTATTTTCCACATATCATGCCATCAGCCATAACCCATTATTAAAAACTCTAAAATGAGATTTCAAGAGCAGTCATGATACTCTTAAATTTCTAAAGGTGAGGAAGTAAATAAAGCTTACCCAAAAGAATGATAATGAATTTTGTCAAAGTTTAACTGCATGCTTCACAATAGGATGATATGAACTTCATTTTTGTATTCTTTTAGCAAAAACCTATCATTTGATACCCATATTACAGTTGTGCAGATTTGTGCAGATTTGTGCAGATTTGTGCAGATTTTAATCTAGTAACACTGAGCAAGGATAAATTCGGATACCTCCAATTCTTGCATGCTTATCCTCCTCACATTTTTATTTGGTACCATTTATAAATGATAAGAATCAAATAAAAAAAATTATTTTATTTTCTCATTTTTAGGGATATTATTTTCTTTTTACCACATTAGTCAAATAAAAATGTTTACTTACAAACAATTTCTGTTTTTTGTTATTTCCAATAGGTACCTACAGTCGGTGCCTATCTAGCAATCAAATACTTTCTTACATGATAAATTTTTGATGATCTTATACTAGTTTTTCGCAGACCATTTTTCGCAATGTTTTAAATTTACTTAAGTTACAATCAAGAGATGTAAAAAAAAAAAAAAAAAAAAAAAAAAATTCGAAAATATGTGTTTGGTTTTTCTATACATTTTCAGCATAAAACATATTAATTTAATTTATATCCTTTTCTCAACTCATACACCAAAACTGGTTATTATCAAATCGATTATACGAGATTTCCAAAGCAGTTTGGAACATCGAAAACAGTTTTCATTTCTTCACCAAGGGTAGAAACAGGGTAGAAAGGAGTTTTTTCTCAACTATTTGTCGTTTATTTTTTCACAGCACCGTTTACGTATACGCAAGTTGCAAAATGTCACAATGAAAAAGGGCCACTCACATGATGTTGCTTACACAAACAATCAAGTTCGCTTCTCCATAATATTCAATTATATCTAAAATTTTATTCATGAATGAAGTTTACATGTTTAATCGAATAAATAATAACCTCTTTTCGGTGGATTTGTTGAAAAAAATATTGTACTCAACTAGTTAGCCACTCGTGATAATCACTCATTTGCTAACTAATTGAGTAAAATTAGACTATTAATGAACGATTGAAATTCATATTATACAGAAAAAAGTGGAATGAAGAGAAACAAAACCAACACAATTACCAAAATTTGATTTGAAAAACTCAGTTTATACTTAAAATGAAATTCACTTTTTTTTTTTCTTTCTTCAATTTCATTGATAATTTCTTCAGCTGATGGTAATAATTTTTTTCCACAGAAATAAGGAAGAGTGGGCATTAATTTACTGGAACAGAGCAAATAAAATTTTCGCAGCATGTCGGAAAAACATTAAAATTGATTTCTTTGGTACAACCATTTTTTTCATGACCGGATTTTTTCATTTAATGAGAATTAACGTCAACGATTCACCTCGTTTTATATAAGATTCAACTGTTATAATTTTTTTTGAAAACATTATTTCGTTCAATTTTCAACAAAACCGAGCATCTAAAATTTACATTTTCGCATTGGAAATGTCAAGAATAGGCCTATAATTTTATTTTCTTCCTCCCTTTTTTTCAGCTCTGATTTAATATAAATAAAACTTTATACAGGAATGCTTACACAGCTACCCTTTCCATGTAATTCAGCAGAATTAACTCCGCAATCTGTTAATGCTTTTTCCTTGTCTCCGTTTAAACTAAAAGACAATGCTGAAATGCGAGTAATTTGGAAATTGGTTGCGTAGGATAGAGACAAAAGAAAGAAGAACAAACAAGGAGTAATACCATAAGTACCAACTTCTCGAGTACAGTATACTTTCTTAGTAGTTCACTAAAAATAATTTAGCTAATTTTCCCTGTCTGTTTGAAAATGTAAATGAGCTAAAATTGGAATAAAAATTATAATACGAATTTTCATTTATTATAATTAAATAGGTATTCACGAAGGTACCCTTCATACGAAATAAGATAATCACCTACGTATATTGACATATGTGATGCACTTTTGTATTCTGAATGCTCTTTATCAGTGTTATCACGAAGTCTACCTGTATACCTCTGACCTCTCTCTCACTGAAAGTGTATTTTACTCGAGAAAAACTTAATTTAAAATCAATGATTTATAATTTAGATGATGGCTAGGCTACAAAGCAGATAAATTAACAAGCAACCTTTTTTTGTCTTCTCTTAATTTGATATTTTATTTCATCCAAAAATATGAAGTATATAATTTTTAATCTACATATCAAACCTCTGCTGAGAACATAGGTACCTAATATATTTTTATGAATTATAATATTGCAATGAATGTTAGGTTTTTTATGAAAACCTGCTGCTAAAAATATGTCGAAGTAAAATCACTGGATGACAAATAGTTCATTGCTTTTCACTGCTTTTTCTTCCTATTTGATTTTTTTTTGGTTTTTTGTGGGCCCATAATAGTTCAGAGTTTCAGAGAGGGAAGAGGAAAGGGTTTCAAATGTCCCGGGCCTGAACTTTTTCAGAGGGCCCGGTAAAGCACAAATTTTGAAATTGATCCATTGGATGGTTTTTGGCTGTCAAATACCTTAAACAAAAAAGTGAGTCATCGTCTGTGGAAATGAAACTTCTTACGATATATTGCGGAACTACCCCTGAATTAGTGTGATCTTTGAAATGAATTTCAAATTCAAAATCTGTTCCCCAAAAAACATACCCACTGATGCCCACAAAAAAATATGAGAAGTCGAAATTTGGACTCGGTTTGAAGCTCCTGGGGGTTGAAAAATTAGTGGAATGAACAAACGAACATCAAATTCGAAATCAACGCCCTAAAAAATTTATGTTCTGATGTATCACACAACAAAATATCAGAACTGAAAATTTGACCCCAAGGAATGGGCTGAATGAAAAAATGAATGTCAAATTCGAAATCAGCGCCCCAAAATACATACTTACTGATATATTACACAACAAAATGGGAAGTCAAAATTTGGCCCCCTTTTGAAGCCACTGGGGGTTGAAAAATGGGTTGAGTGAAAAACTGAATGTCAAATTTGAAATAGTCCCCCAAAGACACTCGCTAATGTATCACAAAATAAACTACAAAGGAGAATGCATAAAAATTGTTCGGATTAGATCATATGCATGGGGATTGGAGGGTTGGCCTCTCAATGACAGTTATCACCACAAGGAGACTAATAATGTGCGATGCACGTTAAACACAATGTACGTGTTTGAAATTACTTACTAATTCACGCAAGTAAGTTGCAACATCCGGACCATGTCGAATCAATAGTTCACATCTTGGGTGACATCGCATGATTTGAAGTATCAATGCATGTGCCACATTTTACCTATTTCCATAGCAACGATAATATACTTCGCAATTATTCATTACATATATTTACATATTCTTTACATACGTGTCTTTGTGCACATGTAAGAAACCAGAATAAAAGGCCACAAAAATCTAGGCTAAATTGCCAGTATTTGCCAAAGTCTAGGCTTCCCCAAATCTTGTGTATGATTTGTAGTGAACCCACAATAACCACAGAACACCTTCTGTTTTTAGAATATCCTTCACGATATAAGGTATTCCACAACAATCCAAAACCTCCTTTTTTTATTGGAGCTTTGCCCTCCAAACCTCCTCCGTTTTTTTTTTTTTTATTATAAGGGAGGTGAACCCCAACCAATTTCTTCCTTTTTTTCTGCATTAAAAAAAACCAAGTTATTGTACTTCACAGTTCAGTCTACCAACATCAAATATTTTAAACCAGTATTGGCCTTATTATTGGCTCTTTACACTACTTCTGACTTTTTTAGCCAATAACGCTCATTCTTGTCACATTTATTGTGTCAAGGTCATACAAGTTTACTACTGATACTAAGAAAGTTTAACTTCAGAAAAAAAACTGGTATGTATCTAGAACACTAAAAATAGCTAAAAATTTTTCCGCTTGCTTCGTTCTCAAAATTGTTTTCCCATTCTATAACCCTTTCCCATTGAAAAATTCTGCAGCTGACACTGAGAAGACTGTCAATTTATTTCCCCTCGGGCCGAAATTACTCTTTGAAGCCCTGACTTAGTACAGTTTCCCATATTTTATACTTTGAATACATCCACCTTCTAATTATTGTTGACTACCAATTCATTTCAAGTTATTCATGATAGGAAATAATTGAGATTTTCCATTTTATTCAAGGAAAAATAATGTTATAAATATTCTTGTTTAAGTAATAAGTTGCTTAGTTAGGTAACATTTTCTTTTTGATTCAAGGTTCCTTTTATTATTATTATTATTATTATTATTATTATTATTGCCTATTATTATTGCCTATTATTGATGTATTTTCTCTAATAAATATTTTATTCCATTAATGGAAAAAAGCTAAAATACAATCATTCCCTTCAGCTTTCACAAACGTTTTTTGTACATATGTCGACTTACATTATAAACAGAGTTTGAAAAACACGATTTTTAAAATTTTTGAAAGAAAAAACGGACCTTAACTTTGTAATAATAAAAAGAAATTAAGAAAGAAAGAATAAAAAAAAGGAAAGTAACAAAATAAGCTTTTCGTATAGTGAATTTTTTCTTTTTTCATTTCTGCCTCTCCTTATCACTCTCTTTCAATTGGCTTAATAAAATTATATTCTTTTTTATGCTTTATGAGATGAGTAGTCTTGTGAAGATAGCACAGCTACATATAATAACTTTAATTCTAGAAAATTGCCACATTTTCTTATTTTTTTTCACAAATCATTAGGGATTGGCGTCCTTAACTTCATGCTAAAAGTTACAACCGCCAACCGCTTGCTTCAAGAGAAATGAGGGGATATCTGCTCCCCTCAGCGTTTAGCAATTTTATCAGGTAATATTAACTTTAGCGAAAAAGTATTTCAGTCAAAAAATGTTGAACACTATATTTACAATGAGCTGTTTCCCGCAGTTTCACTTGCGTAATGTCTAATCATTGCTTTAACCCATTTTTTGAAGTCCCAAATAAAATTCCATGAAAATTCAAAAAAAAAAACGGAACAGAGTGAGATAGAGAGAATCATACTTACCTCAACAAAAAGGAGACGTCAGATGATAAAAAAAGAGAGAGGGAGAAGTTTGTTTTCAATTCTCTTTTACTCATTATCGTTCATTTCAAGAAATGTTTTGTCCGTTTTCTATTTTCACTGGATGTTAAAAATTGATAACTTTGTCCCCAGGAGGGTTACGGACTTCCTTGATGGCTATAAACCTTCTTTAAAATAACACAATTTTTACAAATCCGCTCAGTGGTTCTGGAGTGATGGTGTTTCCAACAGTTCTAAGCTTTTTGTATTTTATAATAGATTAAATAGAAAATATTTCATCACTTTTTTTGTACTATGCGCCTTCCCCCTGAAAAGCGAACATGAAAAATACAGCTTTCTGTATTCAGTTAAGATAACAAATCTACCAAAAAAAGAGAATTTTATTTGTAAAAACTTGAAAAACAATTTCAATTACCTAAAAATTATGGTCCTACTGTCTTATTGAACTTAAAATATACATAGGATGTGATTTGTTATGTTGTTCCTGCAGAAAATTTTCAAATAGGCTGGGTGGGGAACTTGGAAAAAATAGCTAAAAATGTATATTTTTAGATAGGTACATCTTCCCTCCTATGTTCTTGTGCGCAGACAATAGCACTCCTAGCGGGGATTTAAAAGAACAACGAAGAATCTTTCAAATTTTAATTTGTTAAAATAACCATACAGTTGATAGGAGGGGGACTGAAGGGAAAATGTGCGTATAAATCTAGTTTTTAGATATTTTTTCGAAGTTCCTCATATATAGCAGGAACAACGTAACATATATCACATCCTACGCATCTTTTTGCTCTGAATCGAATGGAACCAACCCCAGGTCAATGGGATTAATAGTTCTGAATGAGATCTAGGTACAACAGGTCGGTAGGACCAATAGTTTTCAAATTATTATGGATTTTGTACCAAGTTTTTACTGACAAAATTCCCGTTTTCCGGAATGGTAGCAATTGACTAATTTGTAAAAAGTGGTATTTTTCATGCTCACTTTATAAGAGCGCTGGTTCTTTTCGGACTATTATTATTTTGAATAACCTGATTTCCTTAAAAGTGCTAAAATTAGCGATAACTTCGTATTTTATTTTCCTTTTTAACATAGTTTTCACAAGCGAAAACCTGCAATTCATGATGAAACCTGGGAACCGTAATAAAATGTTTGGTTACCTTCCCTATTAAACCAAAAGAATATAATATAAATAAGTAATATCTTATACGAAAACTAAAAACGATTTTATGTTCTGTCGACCAATTTCATTTTTTTCTCTTCGACGTGAATACGACCGACGAATAGGTATATAGAAATTGATTCTGTAGGTAGGAAAGCATAAGTATAATCGAAATCTTTTTATGGATTTCAATTTTTCGAAACTTTCTCGGTAAAAAATGTATAGGTACTTATAATGTTTCATTTTTCAAAAATTTTCGCCTTAAAAAAATATTCGAAATGTCGAAAACAACAAACACCGTATGGTTTCATACCTAATTTTCATTTTTCATTTTTTTTTTTTAGAGGATTCGTAAAAAAAATTAAGTTTGCAACATTTTCAAAACACCAATCTTCCCAGTTTCGATTGAATTGTTTTTCGCAAAATTTATCGAATATTTTTTCTATATCGTCTGCTTTTATGATATCAGAATACACATAGTCCCCGAATAATTTTTCTATTCTCAATATTTTTCGCAAGTAGGTATTTCTAATGTAAAATGCAGAAGTAGCCAAAAAAATTTTTTTTCTCAGAATATGTAAATTAGGTACCTTTTTAAAGCTGAAATTTACGAACGTTTTACTCCAATTTGAGATAGTTTTGTGAATTTCAGTTCAAAAGCCAATTTCATAGTAGGTATTGATTTTTATTCAATTTTAAACGAATTTTAATCTCTTTGAAATACACCAATGAAAATTTCGAATTCGTCTGAAAAAGTCTGAATTCTTAGAAATTGGGACCCAATTGAGTCGTTGCCGTGTATGCGTGATAAAAAATTAATTTATTTTTGTGGAAAGCAGAGACAGAAAACGCGGCTTTTCCGTTGAAAATTCGAATACCGGTTAAAGTGGAAAGCATTTAATATTTATAAAACGACTCGGTTGCTAAAAGCCCCGTCATGAATTTTGAAATAGAACAGAAAAGTGGTTTTAAGGTACAGAATTCTGTAGGTACCTGTAAGGTAACTGTTTAATCTATATTATAAATGAGTGGAGCCATTTTTTGTAGCCGTTTCACGGCATAACTAGCCGATCAATTTCTTTCATATTTTGCATGATAGTGTGTTCTAACCCCTAGATATGGTTTGTAAAAAAAAAATTTCAAGTTGCCTTTTCGAAGAAAAATTTAACTTACAGTTTTGCTGACGTCACGCAACTTAATGGACGTTGGGATGGGGTACATGGTTGTGTGGCAGAGGGGTAAAGGGTTGCACAGTGGGACAAGTTGTATTTAGTCGTCCACGTCCCTTCCCTGGAGACGAATAAGCTTTAATATTATCATGTCAACATATAAAGGCCGTACTTGAAATTAAAAAGCTACCCATAATAAATCTTACTTACAATCGAAAGAATTAAAGTTTCATTTCGAAATCTATATTCTTAGAACTGTAATTCAGTTAAAAAGTTACAGTTTGTAACCAGTTCTTTTAAAAGAAGTTCTCAGTTCAACTTTATGGTTTGGGTTTAGTGTTAATTCTGAGATGGAAAATACTAACAACTGGAAGCTTTAATAAGTTACAAATTTTTCAACAAAAGTTTCAGTCCTGAACATGTTTTGTTTAAAAGTTAGTTGTCAGTAATACTTAAAGGATTTACTTTAGCGTCAATTCATCAATAGGAAAGCTTTAACAATTGGGAGTTTTAATGAGCTAAAAATTTATCAACAAAGGTTTTAATTCTGAACTTGTACTGTTGAAAGTTAGTTCTCAATTCTGTAAAAACTGAGAGCTTTAATGAGTAAAACATTTTTCAACAAAAGTTTCGGTTCTTGACTGGTTCAGTTTGAAAGTTAGTTCTCAATTCTAAGGATTTTATTTCAACTTTAATTTTTCAATGGGAAAGTTGGAACAACTGAGAGCTTTCATAAGTTACAAAGTTTTCAACAAAAGTTTCAGTTCTAGACCTGTTTGGTTTGAAAGTTAGTCCTCAGTTATGTCTAAGGGATTTATTTCAGTGCGATTCTTCGATAGGAAAGCTTTAAGAACTGAGAACTTTAATAAGTTACAAAATTTTTAACTATAGTTTTAGTTCTGGATCTGTTCTGTTTGAAAGTTAGTCCTCAGTTCTGTCTGAGGGATTTATTTCAGTGTCAATTCATCAACGGGAATACTACAACAACTGAGAGCTTTAATAACCCTGTATTTTGAGAACTGGAATTGAGTTCAAAAGTAGCAGTTTATTGGACCTGTTATTTAAAAGTTAGGTATCAGTTGTTCTTTAGGGTTGTACTGTCAGTTTTGAGAAGTGAAAACTTAAAAACTTGGGTTCTGTAAACAAATTAGAAACTTTACACTGAAAATTTCAAAAGTGAGAGGTTCTGATGAAAGTTGGCTTTCAGTTTTTCTTTGGAGTTTTTGCTAAAAGTTTCAGTTATTGGCCTGTTATTTTTATTTTGGTCATGGTCTTTTGAGAAAAATCTTAGTCTTGGTCTTATTGTTTATTTTCTCCCGTGTAGACTTGGTCAAAAGCGTAGATATGGTGAGGAACCTAGTGGTCTGCCTCCTTAGGTTCGTAAAAAATTTGGGTGTGTTTGTCATTGCTGGTAGTGTTGTCACGGGAGGGAGGAAAAGACATGACCAAGAATATGGGGACGCCCCCATTATAATGGAGCTATCTACGCCTTGGGTCATGGTCTTGGTTTTACAAGAAAAATCTTGGCCTAAATCTTGTTTAATTTTATTCATGCAGTAGCTTATTCTTGTCATGTTCTTGCAAGAAAAGTATTGGTCTGGTCTGAGTATAGGTCTTGGTTACTGTAATTCTTCATCACTTTTTGATTGTTAAGGAGTAGATTTTCTGCTAAACGAAATCTGCACAAAAATTGTTTCATTCAGAATTATTAAGTTGGTATTCGAGGAATTTCAGGTTTCATGAAAAGAGCTGAAATAAATCTACCATGGTCTGGGCTAAGTTCAAAATAGTTTCATAACAAGCGAAATTCAATATTGACTGTTCGTCGAGATGGTTTATTGGGCTGGTTCCCATTAATCCGTTCTTCAACAGATTACTCTTTGGAACTGCAGTTCGTTTGTGGTGGGGAACCCAAATAGGATGATAAGTTTTTTCAAACTATTTAGTTTGGTTCCAATCATCCATGGGTGAGGAACCTATATAGATTCGATTAACGTTGATGTGTGTAATAAAATTCCTTTCCAGTATAAGTATACATATACATATATCTATGCCCTCATTAATAGTAGTTTTCGTTCGGTTGTGTTGCTTGGTTACCATCTTAGCTTCGTGCGTTTAAAAGTTCGAATGACACAAATTATTAACTGATGGGCAACGTTGAATGCTCGTTAATCTGTACGTCTATACACTTATTGTCAAATGAAAAGACGATAATTTATCGAGCCCCATCGATGAAGATTAAAAACTAATTAAGTACAATGATAACTCACCGATATTAACAATTCCATGATTCGTAATCTCCCAACATGACTGCAATTTTAAAATGTTTAGGGAAGCACTTTGTTTCGGAGAAAAAAATCCCAGTGCAGCATCAGTGACGTGGTACGCTTGTAAAGAAAATTCGCACAAGGATGGAAGTAATTGGGCAACAGCACCGACGGCTTCATCCGAAATATTTATACAATCGGCCAATTTCAATGATACAATTCTCGGCGATAAGCACGCCCATAGTCCTCCCTCGCTTAAATCGTTGCAGCAGAAAATTTCCAGTTCGTAAAGTGCCTGAAAATTGAAAAAAAAAAATATAAGTACTTATATATACCTACATATTTTATATAAGTTCTGTAAAAAGAAGCCGATCCAGTTTATTTACAGTAAGAATATATAGGTTAATTTATAGTATTTCTTTAAGAAAAATAGGTCGGTACATTGGTTAACCGAATTTTTTCAGGACCTATTGCCAAAAAATCGATCGTTTAGCCTTGAAAAATTGTTACAGGCTTAAATTCGATGATGCATTAAGCTGATGTAAAATTATAGTAGACGAGAGACTTATTTCTCCCACCGCTCTCTCTCTCACTCTCTCTTTCTCGCTTTCTCCCAGTTTGAAAAAGAAAAAAAATTTTTATTTCAAGAAAATTCGAGAAAACCAGAAACCTTCAATTAAATTTTGTCATTTTCGTATAAGTTGTAAATATTAATGTACGTGAAATGGTGAACAACTAGCACTCAGTGCCGTTTTGAGGTTCAGTGGGATCCCCTAAATGAGCCCCTTCAAACCGTATTAACTTCAAAATTTTTTCATTAACTCCCTTAGGGTCTTTCACTTTTTTTTATACTTCCACTTGGTAGTAAAGTCACAGAACTTCGAAAGTGAAGATGTGGAACTACTTGCTATTAATACAATACAATGTAAAAATATAAAATTCTCTAAAAATCATATAAGAAATCAAAACTAACAGTAAATCAAAAAATTTTCAAAAATTTTCAAGTTTTGCATTTTCCTACTAGAGCTTTTCAAAAATCTATTGAAATTTATCTAGATTATGTGTAATGCTTATAGTACAAGCTCACCGAGGCAACCTGAAACCAAACATAGGCGAGACATGTAATGTAATGGAGATGAAGGAAAGAGAGCACTGGCTGCGTAAGTATATAACATAAAGACTGAGGCGAGAGAATAGGAGCAGATAGTGAGTAACCATTTTTATCACCCCCTGTCCTTTGACTAGCAATAAAAAAGTAACTTCTAGTGGAGCGTTCACGAGGCAGGGTGACGTAACACGAGATGAGCCGAGTACCATTAGTACACTCTCGTACATGCTTTTGGCGAGAGTCAATCTACTGGAATTTTCTACCCCAGAATTATATTGAAAAAAAATTTCTAGTTATGAAAATGTGGAAAATATTTTTTTCGTGTTTTCAAAATCGAAACTGTGGATACCAATTTGAGTTTTTTCATGATATGAAATAAAAAACATTCTGAAAAGAAAAAATTACAAACGAAAAAAACGGAAATAGGACAATGAAATTCATATATCAAATTTCGAAAAACACTAGAATTGATTCAAGTAAAAAATACGAATTTAGTCAAATATTCTGAATCCTTCATCTGCTTCAAGTTCATAAATTTTACTGCTTAAATTCGAGAACAATTTTGTTTTTTCTTAAATATTCTGAGGCAGAAATATTTTTGGAACTAATTCTGACTATCATCTGTAAAAACTCCGTAAACTTTTATTAAACTTTTTGCCATATCAAACACAGCTTGTAAATACAAATATTAAGTAACAACAAACAATCGATCGATCGAACCCGAAGTGGTGGAATCACTTTTAAATTCCATTTTGTTTTTCTCCGGCTGAAACCCTTTGAAGAGTAGCGCCTGGGGCACATGCTCCGAGTGCCCCTAGTGTTAATGCGCTGCTGCTAGCACTCTAACTTGACTAAAATTAGGCTAGGTACTATATACTTATGCCTCTTTGGATCCATATTTTAAGGACTAGATAGAATGCATAGACCTTACGTTTTCTTTGTATTCGTGGATGCACACGGTACGTTCGTTCGTAAGTGAATCCACAGCTGCATTTTAAGAAAGGAAAATTTCAAAAACAGTTTCGCCTACGGAAAAAAAAAAAGACCTTTTTGCATAGAAATTAAAAAGTAAATTGCAACGATCTTTTCAACGTCGTCACTTGTACTATAACCTTTACGTTTCCAATCACTCTGCCACTCATCATTACTCATTCATGTGGCCTACTTAGGTTACGCTAACATATCGACATCATATTACATATTTTGTCTCATTCACTTTCTTCGTTTCCTGTGTCATTCACTACTTTACATTTTCTCGATATTGTACTCTTTTCATGACGTTGCCATTTACCCTCCCTTTCACCATTGTTAAGTACTTACCTAATTCGCCTATTTCCTTGTAGGCTTTTTGCACACTGCACCAATTGATTTTATCGGACAACCCTCTTTATTTGCACATGATTCTCAAATTTTATTATTGCATACGACACTAGCATTTTTACCATCAACTCAGATACATCCTTGGTTTTGAGCCTAATTCCACTTCCGTTTTAATTCTCGTACAATAAATACCCTCCCGCTATTAATGCCTCTGTAGTTACATATATATTCATTCAAAGTAGGTACAATATTATGATGAATTTATTTAATATCAAACTTTCAAAGTAATGATACAAAATCAGGTGCATTCCAAACGGAGAGATAGGGGAGTATCCAACCCAAAAGGTTTTTGTGAGTCGAAAAATGGCAAAAAAATTGACACAGTCGACAAATTTGGTAATCGACACCACCTCTCATAAAATGAGAGAAAACAACTTTAGTTTGCCAATTCATTCACGATTCAAACTCTTAGTTTCATTACTGCAATGAAAACACAGTCGCAAACTATGAAAAAATTGTAGTTTTTTTCAGAGTCATAGAAAAACAATTTTTCCTGAAATTTTCTCGGAAACGACTAAACCATTCGACACCAAACTCCTACCAAGTCTGATTCTACATAAGGACTACTTTTTCTGAAAACTTTTCACTGACTGTCCCAAAATGAAACCAACACTTGACTTTCTATGACCATGATTAAGACCAAGACTTACCTAACTATCTGACTGCAAGGCCAATGACCAAATCTATGAGTCAATTTGCAAGAACAAGACCACGTCTTCCATTGTCTTGGTCTTAGTCTTGCTTATGCTCGTCGCTTGTATTTATAACAAATAATGGCCTCCTCAAATAATTTGTTTCAAATTAAATTGTTGAAAATATTTTGAATTTATCATCTTTTTCTCAACTTTTCTCTTTCGCCTTCTCATTAAAAATAGGTAAAATAAATAAATAAATAAATAAATAAATAAATAAAAATAATAAAAAAAACCACATCCTCACAATCGGAGACAATTCCCCAATCGTATCAAAATTAGTTCATTAAGAAGTATTCTTTCACGTAATTTAGGACTTACATTACAGTACACCTATTTACCACCAGGTTTTTCTTAAAACTCGAATAAAAATATTAATTTTTCTGACTAAGCAAAAAAAAATTTTTTCTACATCATTCTCGAAACAAGGAGAAACTATACTAATTGGAACACAATATCTAAATCAATTCTAGATAGCATTCTACATCATCGATTGCAAATTCAAGGCCTTATTACGATTTGTTTCAGTTTAGAAGAGACAATAAAAAAACATCAGCGTATTAGGTACTTAATTTAATAAGCGTCTCGATTTCGAAAAACAATAAAACCACGCTCTGTTAATGACTTAACCCTGAAAATATGACTGGCGTATGACTCGTCAGTTTGATAGAAATATACCTGGTGTTAGCAGGAAATTAATAGGGAAGAAAATAAATATCTAGTTTAATTAAAAATAATACTAAGATAGACTACCTAATAATAATAACAACAGTAACTTCTGTCGTCAAACCCAATTTATTGAATGCAGTTATTTGAGCATCGTCACTCAAGAAAAAGAAATAGAAAAATTAAATAAGTATATTAAGACATCTACCTACAAATCAAATGATTTGCTAGAATAAAATTAAAACAATTCAAGTATTAAAGTTATAACCTCAATATGAAATACTTCAATGACGTTCCACATAACACGAAATTGATACTGAATTCCATGATACAGCTATACATGGGTAAATTTAACTGCGTAACTTTTTTTTTTTTATAATCTTGGCATCAGTTTACAGAAACAAAAGAAAGCATTTTAACAATTTGCTCTTATCTAATGGATATCTCATTCCAACTACAGGCCTCGAGAAACGTTTGCCACTTTCCGACACGAATTAAATGGTATTTTATTTTATTGGCATTTGCCATGTTTTAAAAGGGGAAATGAGACACAAGAAAAGGAAAAAAAAAGAAATGTGAAAATAAGAGGAGAGGAACTTCAACAGAAATGTGCCAGAGGGTCGCTTTTTCATTAACTTTTCCAAAGTAGTCTGAGAAAAGTGCCAAGAAAATGTTGTGCCGTAATGTCATGTCGGATTTAAAATGCTACATCCGCCAAAATACGAGATAATATTTTATTTTTTTCAAATCAAATACATGTATGGCTGTAGTATTAAACTATTAGAGGATTCGTAATTTCGAACGACGATTACATGAAGTGGGTACGTATTTTCCTCTTTTTTTTTCTATAAAGAGAAAATTATAAGCAAGGGCGTATATATTATAGCTGCATCGTAAGGGAGGGCCCATACATACTCAGTGGTCTCTTCTGACCCCCCCCCCCACAATAAATAAATCACCAAAACTGATAAAAATACATAACTTTTTGAGGTCAAGCCTTATTTTTCTTGGCTAACGGACGGTCCAGACACCCAGGACTCCTTTTTATATACGCCCTTAATTATAAGAATTCTTCCTTGAAACTTAATAAGTTTATAATAACGTAAAACAGATCATTATGTTTAGGCGTTATGTAGACTGAGACTGTTATATCTGTATAAAGTTAGCAATTGTACAATTTACTCTTTTCGCCATTTCTCTAACCCACCACCTCCCCTCCCTCGCAGTCAGAAAAGTAAAACATTTAGTTGTCGAGTGATATCATTTTACAATGTATCTAATATAACTCGCTACGAGCACTGGCCATTTAATTTGACTCTACACCAATGCGATAGTTCATTCCTCAAGGCAGTGTGGATTTTCCAAATGGATGAAAATAAATTTTCCTAACGATAGCAACATGTTTTTCAGCCTAAAACAATAGGCCTTAGGCCCTGTAGCGCCGTGATAGTTTTCTTCAGAGAGGGGGATGTTTGGATTTTATTTTCCTGTTTTTTTTTTTAATTTTTCAACTTCTATTAGCAATGATGGAAGGATGGGGGTTAAACCATTCCTCCCTTTGCTTCGCCACTGTTAAGACCTGCTTATTAATAGGTCTGTCAAAAATAATAAAAATATGAATAAATAAATATAGCTGCGTAGGTATCTTTTTGAAACATCATTTCCTTTTTTTTTTAATGTGTAAACATCTTAGCGCTCAGGCTACATTAGGGGCTAAACAAGAATTACGATTGTCAGATTTACGTAACTTATAACTATCGTTTGCGAGTGTTACATAACATGTAAGTGCGCACGCTCACAACCACCCTTTATGTTTACACATCAATCCTTCAAGAGTATAGCCCCAGTGGAATTCTCGCCTTTTTTTTTTCCTATAATTTTCAGGAACTATCTACCTAATAAAAAAATGAATGAAAACTAAAAATTCAAATTCAAATTTCTAAGTGGTGTTGCAAGCAAAATATACTATTTTTAGCATGTTGGCAGAAATTATTGTAATTACAAATGGAAACTATATAGGCCAAATGAATTACAGATAATGTTGAACTTTATTTTCGAACTTTCCATCTAAACTATTAGGCCCAATTCTGAATCGTGGGACATATTGATGTTATTTTTTGAAAAATTCCATTGTCCTAATTTTGACCTCTCTGGCTAATCCATTAGCAAAACAGTCCAAATAAACAATCATGCATGATAATTTAAACATATAAAGTCTAAGCGGTGGTCGGAATGGCGTAATGGTTTTTAAATTATTCACTTGAAACTTTATTTAAGCCCTTTTGTCATTTCTTTTCAAAAATTTTACAATTTCGTCGTATTATGCGAATACACATGTTATTTTCTAACAATTCAAGTTCGGATTTTACACCGAGAACCAACAATTATAATAGATTATCAGAGGCATGGCAACTGTGGACCAATCACTCCCGAACGCCTGGCTGAAAGGGGTGCAACAATTTCGAGGGAAAAAAATAAATTAACGTATAAATTGCTGGTAAAGTAAAAATAAAAATATTTGTAGCCCCTTGGAAAAAGAGAGGGTGCGCCAACGTCATGTTTGCTCCAGGGTGCTCGAAACCAAGTTACGCCGCTGATGAATATTATGATTACCTATCTAATTTATGATTGTCTACAGGAAAAAAAAAAATTTCCGAAAACCAAATAGTAGAATCCTTTACCTCATCACTTCTTAAATCACAAGTAGGCCAAGAGTGGCAATGAGAAAATTGGTCTTGTTGTAGATTTGTAATACCAACTTGAAAAAAGATAAGAACAAATTCTAGACCAAGACCAATAGATGATAAACGTGAAAAAAATATAAACAATAAATTGTAAAATAACTGCCAACCTGCTAAAATGATACCTATAAATATACGTACTTTTGAACAATTTGTATTAATATTTATGTGTATACGTTTTTTAATTCGGAGGTATTTTAGAAGAACATTTTAATAGTCAAGTAGTTCAATTCAGCCATTAATAGACATTAATAGACTAATAGTAAAAATCTTATAAAGTTGTAAGCAATATCAATACGAATGCCAAGACGTGATAATCCAATACCATTATCAAGACTTGATTATGCAAAACCTTGACCAAGATCAAGGCCGAACGTGCAAGACAACAATTGTCATGGTTTTGCTTATCAACAACACAGGGAAAAGAGGAAGACGCGATTGATTAGTCTTGGCCCATTAAAAATCTCATGGTAGGATCCAGTGGCGGGTCTGAGGAGGAGGCGGCTTAGTAGCCGCTTCCCTTGGCTTTCTTAAAAATGAATTGGAATACAGTCCTCTTCCATCATAGAAAAAAATTCAACATGCTATATTTTTTTAAAAAGTTTGATTAAAGTATTTAGCAAGTTGAATCATTTTTGAACGAAGCAGAGTATGCACTGACTCTATTAACGTGAGAGAGCTACCGACCTAAGCACTTCCTCTTTTTGACAATTTTGTTTTGATGACGTGAAACTGACTGCTAACAGGGATTAAGAAATACTATTATTTTATGCAGTTTGCTTGCAAACGGGGAATTAAAATTGACCTCACAAAAGGGTGGGGGTGGGATGATGAAAATTATTTGTTTCATGAGAAAAGAAAACGATTGGTATCATTTTTTCATTTTGGCCTAAATTTCTTTTATGTATATAATATGTATCGCCCAAAATTTTGTGTTCACGGTTTTGAGACAACTAACGGATGGGTAGGACTGAAAATTTTAAGAGATAGTTCCCATATTGGAGCAGGTCTAAAAAGTTTTTTGCCTATCGGTTAATTAGTTTCTGAGAAAACTGGAAAATAAAAAATTCCTGGAAAAGTTGGTTTTCTGGGATTCTGAGAAAATGACAAAAGGGATAGAACTGAAATTTTCACAATAAACTTTCTTTATGTGAGTGCAAGTTTTTTAGTAATTTAGTGCCTATTAATTTAGTAGTTTCTGAGAAAACAGGAGAAGAAAAATTTCGGGAAAAAATATTGTGTTTACAGGTTTGAGAAAACTATCAGATAGGGCTGAAATTTTTACAAAAGATAGTTATTGTATAGAAGCAGGTCAGAAAGAAGTTTGGTACTCATCAGTTCAGTAATTCTTGAAAAAACTGAAAACAAAAAATCTCTGGAAAAGTAATTTTTAGCGATAAAAATCGATAGATCAATATTTTTGTTAAAGATATGGATAACTGTCGATAGTTTCTAAAACCAACAATGAAATATTGAAACCATATCATTAGCTATCGATATAAATATCAATCACTATCGATAATATTTTGCAATTTTTCAAATAAGCTCTCTCTCTCTCCATCTACATCTACATCGCTACATCTGCATATACATCTCTATCTCATCTCAATCTCCATCTATATCTGAAAACTGGGTTTTCTAGCAAAGAACTCCTGGCCTAGAGTTTTTTTTTTCATTTTACTTCTGTTAGTTGAGTTTCTGAAATTTATCATAATATTAACTATTTTTTGTTTCCATTTCCATCATTTTGATTTCCATTTCTGTTACATTTCCTGACTTTAACAAAATTTTTCATTCAGTTTCTGTTTTGGGTTCAATTTCTATTTCCATTTGAAAAATATTTTTCAGAAGTTTAACATTTTCTAAATCATATTCAAATATTATCTCTAATTATGTAAGTATATCAATATTTTTTTGATATGCTTCCAGAAACATCGATAGTTTTTCGATATTCTTTTTAAATTTTTTCTCCTAGATCAAAAATTAATCAGGTGAAAAATGGAAATGGAAACTATTCAGCATTGAGTTTCTATTATTGGTTTTGAAACTAATTGGTTAATTGTTTCCGATTCGGTTTCCATTTCAGAATTTTGTTGTTTCCGTTCATTTCTGTTTCCAGCACAAAAAATTATGGTTTCCATTTCCGTTTTTCAATCCCTGATTGCCGATTATATTCTCTTAAATATTTTTTTAGAAGCTCAGAAATACGGTAACTTTTTAATTAGGTGGTACTGAAAGTTCCATAATTTTTCTCCATTCTCCATTGTATAGAAGCTTCATAATTATGTAGGTAAATAATTTGGATAAAAACTATGACCCCAAAAAAACACTATGCGCGCACAATAAGAAAAATAATACAACGACCGCCCTTCCACAATCCCAAAAAAGATGAAAAAACTCATTTTTAAGTTTTGGATAATGTATACCACAACCTACTGTGTTACCTATGCATTCTTGAGAAAAAACTTTGCCACCTTGAGCTAGATCTGCCACTGATAAAATCCGTTGTTAGTTCAATCAAAACTGAAAATATTTAGCAACCTCAACTGGAAGAGGGCCAAAAATTAAAGACCATTCATAATTCAAATTGGCGGTGAATTAAAGGATCCTGAGGAGTGGTCAGGGTCAGGTTATTGTGATCGAAACACTTCAGTTGATGTTGCGCCGAAGAGAAACCCTATCAAAAGTCAAGATGACAGATAATTAACGCAAAAAACTATGAAGACTCTTATCGTCTCTACCCCTGTTGAGCAGTTAAAATAAGAAAAAATGTATTATATAGTCGAGTGCTTCCATTTACGATTACAAACTGAACAATACAAGCATAACCTTCAAAATATTCATCGATATTTCGGAAAAAATATAATTATAAATAGGTATATAAAATTTCGAAGGTTTTGTAAACGATTTTAACCCCACAGAAAACAATAAAATGTTTTTCTAACATCAACTCGAACTGTTCCTTCAGCACCGCAAATCAATAAGACATGAAATAATTACGACTGCCTACTTCCTCTTTGCATATAAGTACCTATCTGAAATAAATAAACTCTTACCTCGAATATCATACAATGTTGACGCTCACCAACATATTATAGGAAGTTGAATCCGGTAAAAGCGATATATAATTATTGTCGATCTTGAATAGTGCCCATAACACTCGATTATAATTTTATATTGGTAAGAAAAGAAGGTTATATTAGGTATTTTTTTGTTCCTCTTCCTTTATTTTACAAAACTCTATTCGATCCAATTTTTCGCTCTATCTATAGCTGCAACATTAAAATAGAAGACTTCGTCCTATGAATAGCATAACTGAGCGATATAAATAGCCTACTTAGCATATTATAATTCATAGATTAGGTATACTATGCTATAATTATACGTCATGCAAATAAACAAAAAGTATCGAGTCTCATAAGAAATTTGGCCTACTTACAAATTTATTTTGGCTAAGTTTTGAAATTTCGAAAAGTACATTCTTTTTTGGTACTTATTTCTAATGACGATTCGATGAAAATGCGTAGCCTAAATAATTTTAGCCCTTTTAATTTTTTTAAGACCATCTTACGTCGAATTTCGGGAATGACATAATTATGCAGCTGCAATCAGAATTGAATCCATTTTCAAAAACTACTGCGGGAAAAATTTCAAAATTTTTGTTTCTTTACTTTGTTCAAAATACCAAGAATGTTTTTTTTCTCTCAGCCAACTGCAAGCTGTAAGTATGATAAATAAATTGAAAACCTGATTGTACAAACAAAAAAATCAAGTTTTGAGTTATCTATATAGTCATGTAAATTTTTTTGAGATAAATTAGAAATGCAGCTTACTCAGAAATTATAAAAATTTTAAATTTTTCATATTTTCCTTCAGTAAAGTATACTAAAAAAAAAAGGGTATTTTTTTTGTGCTCCTTTAGTTATTATACCTGAATGGGTATGTGATTCTTGACAACAAGTCACAAATACCCTATACCTTTGAAAAATAAATTTACTTTCATGTGTATAATAGTAGGTTTATATTTATTCAGCATTAATTTTCAAAGCGTTATCCTTGTCCTTGTAGATTTAAGCTGTAAACTCGAAAGGTATATCGATTAAAAGCAAAAAACCAATAACGAATAACACTGTAGAGACCATGAAAAACAATTCATAGGTACAAAAGACGAGATTTTCAGGTTAGATGTTACCCCAAAACACATCATGAGGACTTTAAAGAAGAAGAAAAAATCATGGCATTCCAATATCACGAGTGAATCTCCCTAAAAGGCATGATGAACATGTCTCATGACAGGCGGTATAAGAAATGCTGACTTATTTGCTTGATACTTCAAGAAGTACCCGTAGATATTCCTTTCAATGGCAGAGATACTCTTTGCTATTGTCTTTCTCCGTTTTTATTATGAATCACAGAATACATAACAAAACTAAAAGTGAAATTCGCTTTGGTAATCATTTGAAATATCACTCTGAGGGATAAGACCCCGCTGAAGTAGTGGATAAGGAGCCAATACTTCCTTTTGTCAAATTATGGGCATCGCAGCTAAGCTAAAAGGAGCTGCGAGTATATTTATTATTTTTGTAAATCGAGTAGAGGGCAATGCCAGATAACCAAATAAGTAGAGTAGGTAGGCGCCCACCTACGGGACTTACTCTTTTTAAGGATTCCGTGACAATGGATCAAAATATTGTGGATTAGTTAAAATCAAAACTGTATTGAGAAATAATTAGCAAGGTCAGCCTCGAGATTTCGATTATATAAGAGGGCTCAATCCGGCACTAGCAGGTGGTTGTGATGGTAGGGAGACCGATAGGTAGTATATGAGGCCTACAACTATTGCAAAATTCATTCTGTCCAAACATTTTGTATGTTATATCCCGCATAATACGCACATTCTCCAACTCCTCTTCGAGTCTCACAAGGCATTCACCAAACCAAAAAAGCTACATAAGATGATTCCTGAGAAACCCTCAAAATTTTTGCCTTGAAATGAATGAAAAATGTTTAATAAACGTCATGTATCCTGTTCTCAATTATTAAAGAGCCCATGTATGAGGAAGGCGTTCAAAAATTAACTTTCCCTATTTTTTTCTCTTGTAGGGGCAACACTGGAGTCACCACTTGCGGCTTTTATGTATAGTAGGGTTATAAAAATATAGAATTTTTTTTACCTAACATTGTTATTGTCGCGTTTCATCGGCTGGAATATGAAACTCCCCTTTCTCTTTTCGCCAAATGTGAAGTGACCCTTCTGCAGGACAATGACCCACCCCACAGTTCTGGCATCACACACCGGCTCCTCAAATCCTTAAAATGAGATGTTTTCCTTTTCCCTTTCAAATTTCCACCTTTTTCCAGTTAGCCACCTCTCAAGAAAAATTTAGGAGAAAGGAAGTTCAACAATTTTAATACCCCTTTCACAAGCAAACTGGATAACAAAACTCAAGTTTGTGCATCAACTGAAAAGTTTTCAGAAAAGTTAACAGCCCAATTTCATGTTGATGAAGGTTGATGTCAAAAGGGACAAGAATGAGGGATTGTAGGAGGGGGAAAACATCTCATTTTGAGGATTTGAGGAACCATTAGGCGATGTTAGAACTGTGGGTTTAGTCATTATTCTGCTGAAGGGTCACATTCCTAAGCGTGCGCTCGTGGTTTCCTATGGGTGCCCGATACCCATGGCAACTTTTTTTTTTCTTCACAATAAGTAGTAATATTAAAAATTTTCGGATAAGCTTTGTTTTACATCCTACTGTGTAATAATAAAATAATTCTGTATGCTGTATGACATGCAGCGAAGAAAAACAAAGAAGAAAAAAAAACAATAATTACGCTAGGGTAAAAATTAAGGAACCCAAAAATTGGAGGATGGCCGAGGGGGTAAAAATCGAACGGGAAAAAAATGTTGTAGGGCAAAAAATTTTTCCACACTTTCTCAGGCACCCATGACTTCAAAGGTCTACGTATGCTAATGTTCACATCACATTTAGTAGGGTGGTTGGCCCGCAAAAGAATTTACAAGGGAAATATTTTAAGGTTTTTGCATGAAGTGCTACAAAAGTCTGTTAAAATTGCTATTTTATTATTCTTTTTTTCTTCTTCAGCCAGCTCTATGTTTTGTTTGTCATCTGTAAAAATTAAATTTATTCATTATTATTACCTCATCACGTCATTATCTGTGACCATTTATTTTTCCTTCATATTTTGATGTGATAACTTATGATGTACCTATTTAATTCAGTGTATCACACTAATAAAGCAAAAACCATGTTGCCACATCAAGTCACAATGTCACTTGTTTATAATAGGGTAGAGATAAATTGTTTTTGTAACGGCCAAAAGAGGTGGTAATGTACCTAATTAGAACCACTTTCAGTGTTACACCATACACAAAATATCACATACTTTAAAAGCAGTAATACTTCTAGAATAGATTTAAGTTTATCATCCACAGACTATCGTGGACCTTAACATTGGTTAGAGACTCAATAATATTTAAAACACACGAATGAATTTACACATTTAATAAAATAATAATTTGTACATCACAGTACATAAATATACGTTAATATTTATACATATACAATCACAATTCAACAAGCAAGATTATCTGTTCACTAGAGACTTCTACTAGAGAGGTTCCAGGTACTTAGAAGTAGCTGTCGAAGAACTGTGTCTTATTCCACTGAATCGAGGGATTATATACTTGTTCAGGGTATGAAAACGTACGTGTCAGATAGGTAAAGTGAGGTAGGGTGTTGTTATTATAGGGTTGTGCTGACTCGTCGAGTACTCGAGGGACAGGCACAATTAGGTCATGAATATACAGAAAGTATATCTATATTCATAAAATCAAATACGGGTAATTTAGTGGTTGTTTATAAAGAGTTATAGGATGATTATTGTTGATAAATATCTACATTTTTGGTATTCGAAAATGTGTGGACAAATATGTTTGTCATTTCTAAAAATAGACGAAAATATACGTTACAGTTTTTACCTTTGAGGTATTTAAATTTTAATTTAAAATTAAAAGCTGGAACAAGCTTTGACTTTTTATAATCCTCACCAGGATCCAAAAATAAAAACAAGTTACCTGCCTATCTGTTTTTGAACACTAAAAAAAAACCTAAAAAACTTTTTTTGCTCACTACACTAGCAAAATTATTTTCTCAATTAGTAATTCCTCCCAAGAATAAATCTTGAATAAAGCATAATGCTGTTGAATTTATTGTACCTTTATTATTTCAAGGACCCCCGGCTTTCTTCAGAAATATATTTTGGCCCCCGGGTATAAAAAGGTTGAAGACCACTGGTTTACAACCAAGCTGAAGAGTTATAGACATCAGCAGATTTTGGGAATTTCTGGCACCTTGGCAGCACAATATAGAGCAAGAGGAAAAAGGAACTTTTCAAATTCTTGTGACTGGCACTGAAGGTTTACATAGTCAAGTAACAATCTCTTCACATTATTAAATACCACGAGCTAAAAAAAGTTGGAAACATTCTAACTCTGGAACCACTGAACAGATTTGCATGAGATCTTCCAGAAAAAATTTTATTATTCCAGGGAAGGTTTATTACCAACAAGGAAATCTGTAACTCCTCTGGGGGCAAAGTTACTATTTTTTACCATCTATGAAAACAGAAAAGGGACAAACTATTTGTGGAATCGAATGAAAAGGAGAAGAAAAGAGAATTGCAAAAAAACTTTTCCCCCTCTCTTTGTTCATCATCTGATAACTACTACCTGGTAAGGTGGATGTGATTCTCTGGGTCTCACTCAGTTTTCCCTGTTTTTAATGTGATAATATTTTTCCTTTCGCTATAGGAGTTTTAAAATGAAATCACTGGTCTTTTTTTAAAATAAAAATGTTTCACAAATATCGATATTACATTATTCGCATTTAACATTACTTTTACATTATACATCGATATTCAATTGCTTCATCAATATTGATTTTGCATTAAAAAATACACTGAATTTGGTACATCTATTGAAAAATACATTAACATTTTCAAAACTTGTTGAGACCACCAATCCTTCTCCCCTCTCACTCCACGAACACACGATTACTTAAAATACATAATTTATTTATATCTATTCGCGGCTACACTGATATACCACTTCCGTCGCTCATTCGTTCATTTCCGCTAACACTCGTTTATCTATCTTAAAATGTACTTTGCTGAAATTATGTATCTTCTTCAAAATACACTCGCTTCTTGGACGGAACTTCGCTTAAATCTTTCTTTCTTGTTTCATCTCCGGTCCTCATCCTCTATAAAACTTCCTTCAGTTAATTATCGATATAAAATGAAAATGAGCAAATATCGATTGTTACTGAGATGATAAGATTTTTATTTATTTGAAAACAAAAAACCGATTGAATTTAAGGGTACCATGAATCATGAATTTAGTATTTCAGTTCATTCGTATTATTTAAATAATAAAATTAAGTATTGACTTGAAATCATTGCGTGTTTTAATTTTCGTTCAAAATATGTGATTTTATGTAGTTGGTTGAAATAAAATTATGACCTAGAAAATGTAAATTATTCAGTGAATCAACCCTGGTTGATCAAATTATCACCCACTGTTATGCAGAAAATAAAAGTGTTATCACATTAAATGTTCCAGTCCTGAGCCTACTGAAACTGGGCCTTTTTTTTTTAATGTGGTACACATTTCTATTTTCACTATATGGTGGTGTATTTGGGAAAAAAAAAGTGTGCTTTAACCAATAGCAATCCATAAAATACCTGCGTTGGACAATGAAAACACAGCACCTGTTCGGCGGTTTGTTTAAAAACGAATTTGGCGATATAAAATGTATCGATATACATGATATATCGATTTGAGTGTGAAGAAGTGAGGAACATGTATAGAGGTTGAGGACCGGAGTTGTAACAGAAATGAAAGATTTGAGTGAAGTTACGTCCAAGAAGCGAATGTTTATTTCATAAGTTACATAATTTAAGCAAAGTACATTTTTAGAGTAATGAACGAACGGTAACGGAAATGAACGAGTGAGCGGCGGAAGTGGTATATCAGTGTAGCCGCGAATAGATATAAATAAATGTATTCGATATATGTTCGTGTGTTCGTAGGAGTGAGAGGGGAGAAGGATTGGTGGTCTCAACACCCCCCTACAATCTTTTGAACCGATCACGACTGCGGATATTACAAAAGTGTTTTAAAAAGTTCATTACATTTAGTTACAAAAATATAAAAATATAAATTTTAAAAATTGAAAAAGTGTATATATAAAATGGTAACTGATTTGGACGCTTCTGGTAAGTATATTGATTAATAAATATGAATAAAATACAATAAATATGGTAACATGCAAAAGTAATTTATATTAGGTAACAAGATAAATGACATGCAAATAGAGATAAAATATAATAAATTATGTTTTTGTGATGTTTCAGACAAAATTTTGGTAATGGAGTTGACTTTTTAGGGATCACAATTTGGGGATTCTAGGATTTTATTGGTAAGTGAGATATGCTGCTTACTGGATAAGGCTTTTGTGAGTAAGTCAGCTATTTGATCTTCAGTAGCTATTTGTTTGAATGTGAAAATTTTGTCATTATAGGCTTGAGCAAGTCCATAACATTTGATCATGAGAGCTCGAAGACGTTTTTGTCCTCCTCCTGAGATGACATGAATAACAGAGATATTGTCTTCGTAGACAATTACTGGAGTGTCAATTGAGAAAAATTCACGATTGAGTAGCCAAGCAAGTTCTATGTCCTCAAAAGAATCGTGAAGAGCAATTAATTCAGCTGCTGTTGATGAAGAAGCATGAATATTTTGGCGATGAACGCCCCAATTTATCAGGTCGCCATACATAGTAATAAGGTATCCAGTTATAGATTTTCCTTTTTCTAGTTCAGACATGTTTATAGGTTGATCATCAATGTCGGGGGCATAAGATGCATCGACATAAGCTGATATGCCTTCGGAGTTGGATCTGTAGACAATGGCAAGATCGATCGTGGATTTCAAGTACCGGATAATGCGCCGTACATAATTCTTTTTTGTGTCATCGGAACAATTTTGAAATCTTGACAGGTAATTGACTGAGAAAGATATGTCTGGCCTTGTGCCTCTAGATATATATAATAGTGCACCAATCATAGACCTATATTCTTTATTGTCTGTGCCTTCAGATTTGCTTAACTTGAGGCCTGTCTCCATAGGCGTTTTGGAAGGATTTGAATCACACATTTTGAATTTCTGGAGAATCTTTTGGATCTGCTGTTTTTGGGTAAGTTTAATTGTTTGTGATTCACGATTTCTTTCTATTTCGAAGCCTACAAAATGGGTTGGGTTGTTTACAACTTTCATAGTGAAACGAGTTTCAAAGTGAGTGGTTATTTCATTAACCCATTCTGGACGATTAGTTGCAAGAAGGATGTCGTCTACGTAAATTATCATGAAGGCAATACCATCTGAGTCATCTTTACGTGTATATACGCATCTGTCGATTTTTGACTTTGTAAAATTGGAAGTTTGAAGATGAGAATCCAGTAACTCAATCCAATTTTTACTTGATGTTTTAAGGCCGTAGATAGATTTTTCGAGTTTAAGTAATTTTGATTTTTCGACATTGCAACCTTGGGGAATATTAAGAAAGATGTCATTTTTGATTTTAGAATTCAGATAGGCTGTTTTGACATCATATTGAACGAGTTGTAGATTTAATAAATTAGTTACGGATAAGATCCACCTGATTAGCCAGAGTTGCACAACAGGTGCATAAGTCTCTGTCATAGTGTATTCGGATCTGTCCATAAAGCCTTTAGCAACAAGTCTAGCTTTTGGGCACATTACTCCTCTTTCATTGGCTTTGGCCGTGAATATCCATCGTGTGTCAATAGGTTTAATATTGTGTGGACGGTCTACAATTTTCCACACGTTAAGGTCTGACATGGATTGCAGTTCATCATTGATTGCCTTAAGCCACTCTTTCTTAAAAGGATTTTGGAAAATATCACTGAAACTTACTGGCATGCAATCTTCTATAAATAATAAGTCTTCGGATGAGGCTTGTTTTAGCACATTGACCCTATAGATTGCCTCAATTTCCTCTTCTAAGGGTTTTACTTGGAGTTCTTCTGGTTTATTTGTGAAGTCGACTAATGTTTTCGTCTCATCAAATTTAACATCGCAGGATTTGTAGGATTTCATTTTAATTGGATCTAGTATCTGATAACCTACATTCGAAAAGCCGATCAGAATAGTTTTAAGGGCTCTGGGCAAGAATTTTGGGTCGAGATGCTCCTCTTCGTTCTTCTTGGCTTTGACTGCTGATTGCTGTCTTTGTTCAATAGGAACGTGTTTATATGCAATAGCACCAAAGACTCGAAGATGGGAAATATCGGGTTTACTCCCGTATAATTTTTCATAGGGTGTCATGTTTCCTAGATTGACGCGGGTCGGACTTCTATTAATTATATGGGCGGCGGCTAATACAATTGTTGACCATAATTTAAAATCAATTTTTGCGTCGTATAATATGGCTCTAACTCTTTCGAGCAGGGTTCTATTTTGCCTTTCGGCTATTGCGTTTAATTCGGGGGTGTATGCCACGCCATCATCTAATGTGATTCCTTTTTCGGAGCAAAGTTGTGTCATTTTGGAGTCGGAGTATTCTTTAGCTTGATCAGTTCTTAATACTGAGATAGGATCATTGGGGAATTTTGTATTAAAAGATAAATAATACTCTTTAAATTTATCAAAAGCCTGGGATTTTCTTAATATTGGGAAGGCAAGAGTATATTTCGAGTAATGATCAATAAAAGTTATTATGAATTTTTCTCCGTTATATGCCTCTTGAAAGGGTCCCATGATGTCTGATGAGATTACTTCCATTCTTCTCGTTGGTCGAGTCCTCACGCCATGGTGACCAAGTCGGGTGGATTTTGCTTTTATACATATTTCGCAAGTGGCAAAGTCATCGTCCTTAAATACCAAATTTTGGGGCATACCTACAACTACTTTTGATAGTGCTTTTTGGCTTTTGCCACTTAGATGACCTAATCTTCTATGCCAAAGAGTTTTAGTTTTGTTTATATTTTTCTTGTGCTTTCTATTTATTCCGACACTCTCTCCATTTAATTCGTCCTCAGATTTGGAATAAATCTCCTGAGTGACCGTATCCACTTCGGTATCTTGAAAATTTTGGGGATGGTCAATGTTTTCCTGCTCTCTTTGTGGATTGCTTGTTTCGGCCTCATTCAGTTCTTCAAAATTTTGTTGAGGATCATCTAAATGATCTTCCTGTTCTGCTGACGTACTAGGTACAGGCATACACACAAGCTCCTGATAGACCTTATTTTCCTCTTCTTCATCAACTATTTTGTAATCAATGTAATACATAGAACCTCTCTTTGGAGCGGTTATAGTAATTTCACCAGTATTTTTATTTATGATGTCTGCGTGATCCGTGTCCGTTATGATTTTAAAAATGCCGGACTCCATGATTTTGGCACCTGACCAAATATCAAGGCTTAAATCAGGATCATAATATACCTCTTTTAGGTGAATAGTTGAAAACTCTGCGTTGGAATTGCAGACGTTAACATACATTGATCCTACATGTGTGGGATTTACGAATACGCCTTTTTTTGCGCAAAGTGCTCTACGAGAATTGTCAACTTTGCGTACGTTTCTTAATTTTGAAATATCATTGACCATATGGTCATCTGCTCCATTATCTAGTAACATCGTATGGAGTTGGTTTTTTGGGGGGGCGGACTTTGATACTGTAGGGGGTTTTGGCCATTGGAATTCATCTTCGATGTCATCAAAACTTAAGTGATTAAGATTTGAATGTAACATCATAGAGTATTTAACACGAAAATTGGATTTATCATCAGACTTTTTCTGGGAGTTCGTGTTATTTGAAATTTGGGGTTTCGAGCTACTGTTCTGATTCTGGGTTTGTGGAGTATTACTGGCAGTAGATGTCTCATTAGGGCATGTCCTTGACATGTGTCCTTTTTTATTACATCTAAAGCATGTAATATCCATTTGGGACACATTATCTTTAGAAGGATAATTATTCTGTTTATTTTGATTGTTTTTGTGATCGTTTAAATAACTCGTTGTGTTATAATTTGGTTTTGAGAAATTTGAGTTATTATTATTATTACGAAAATTTCTGAAGTTTCTTCTATTATTATTATTCATCGGTTGATAGGATGATTTGGGCTGATCAAACCCGGGAAAAGTTTTATTAGAATATTCAATTCGATCACATTTTTCTAATATCATTTTTGTGAGTCTGACAGTAGTTCGTTTTTCTACTTCTAATTGGCGAAATTCTGAGAAAACAGTATCAAATTTTTCGGGCAATGACATCATTAATTGATCAATTTCATCGGCTTCCGATAGGGGGTAATTAGCATCACGTAGTTCTTCCACAATGGATGAAAAATATTCCAAGAATCTACGGATGGTACCTCTCCTTGGATCGAAGCGAAGGGACTGAAATTTTGCCTTTAATACCATGATGTTAGTAGCAGTTTGGTTCCTGTATCGAGCATCTAAGATTTCGAAAATTTGAGAAACTACATCGCAAGTTTTGACATGATGAAGGATTCTTTTGTCAAGTCTTTCGAATATGTGGGCTTTGGCCCGTTCCTGAGTTTGGAAAAATTTAAGCCATTTGGATGTTAGGCGTTCCTCGGATGATGTATAAATGTAACTTGTTTCGCGAGCAGTAGGAAAAATTGTGGAATGGCAGCCTTTACCTATAAGGGTGCTGATGACAGTTGCACGCCATCCCTCATAGCCATTTCCACGGAAAACATTTGAGATCCTATCATTGTTTTCAGTATTCATAATTAATGAATTGACTGAATTTAAAAAAAAAATTAAAAAAAATAAAAAAAATAAAACAAACGGATGTCAATCCCCAGCAAATGCCGCAAGACTAGGATTGCCGTACCTGTGTTAACCAAACAATTTGAAGATTTAACAATAGTATTTAAGTTGTCCTTGTGTGTGTCTCGAGAAGGTCCACTGCGGGCAAGAGATCACACACGTTAAAGATGAGATTGGACGCTTCCCAATAAAAAAAAATAAAATAAAATAACAAGACTTTTTAACCCAAAATAATTCGTATGAGAATTCAATATTCGATAAGGTGATTAATTAAAATCAATAAAAAGATGAAAGTGTGAGGGTGAAAATGAAATTAGCTACCTTCAGATCAAGGAATTAGAAAGGAATAAAAAATATTGAAAACAGGGGAAATTTTGTTTGAAATTATATATCCACAAAATAATTCGAAATAAAGTTGTAGAGAAATTAAATAAAAAAAAAATGCAGGTGATTTAAAAGGGAAAAATTCACCAAGTATTTTGCAAAATTAATTCTACTGGTAACTCGTAAGAAAAAAAATTTACAGTAGAAGAAAAAAAAATTTTTTGAAATATGTATAATATTTTCGAATAATTAAATAAAGTTGCTCGAGAGAAAAAAAAGCAAAAAAAAAAATTTAATTTTATTTAAGTGTTCGTATAAGAAGAAGAGAAAAAAAAAATCAAAAAAAAAATCGTTAAATATTTTCGACAAAATTGTGCAACGGCAAAAATTTTCAAGTTGCAACAAAATGGTGGTTTGAAATTGAAAAACCGCGCCAACGTATTTAATGAATGGGCGAAGATAAGCGTTCGTAGGTTCGTTGCACTTAACAAAAGGTTAATGTACAAGTTCGAACGAATGAACGAAACGAGCCGTGCATACGTCACGAGTTGTACACTCCAAGACAAAAGTGGCTGCAAAAATTTGCACACGACTTGCCAAAATTTGTACTTAGAAAAATTTTGAAAAGGCCAAAATTATTTGATATTAACGGTATTTTCAAATATACAGGTTAAATTTTGAATCGAAAGAGTTAAGTTTCACGAAAAACACGAAATTGAACACGAAAAATATACGAAAAAATACGAAAAATTATGAAAAATATGTTTTTTATTACCTTTTTTCAGCAGAAAATTTTTAAGTTATACCCTTTTTAACCGTCGATTTTTGTTTTCAGGTTCGTTTTCTGGAATTGATGAAGGTGGTACTTTGGAACTGCTGTTTGAATTGCGCTTCGGTTGTTTTGAACGTACTTCGATGAGGATGTGAGTTAAGTTTTTGAGTTTTAAAGATGATACCAAAAATGAAGTTGAATTGTAACGATGAATACCAATTTGATGTAGTTGAATTGAAGCTTTTACGTTGGTTTCAGATCAATTTGTGACTGCTCAAGGCGATTTACTTCCAATTGATGACTTCGACGAATTAGTTCATACACAAGCAGGGCAGACACTAATGAATTTACTAGTTTTCAGGCAACACAAGCAGGGTTCCTGAACAACTTAGCAATCGACGAGTCCTGGAATTTTCGATACACTTGGCTGGATTATACACAAACGGGGCAAATCCTTTTCAGCAAACGACGAAACTCATTGAACGTTTACAGCATTCAAGTTGGAATTCAATTTTTCGAGAACAAAATTTTATGACTCGAGAAAAAAAAAAATAATTAGGTTGGAACTAAGTTACCCAACTCAAAATAAAATTACAAAAATATTAAAAACACAATTATTCACGAAAGATTTTTTTTAAAATTTGACTTAAAAACACAAAGAAAATTCACAAAAGTATAAAAATTTTAAATTAGTATTTTTTTTATAAAATCTGTTACAGGTACGAAGACTGTTACCGAGCGATGCTACCATATAGAGGTTGAGGACCGGAGTTGTAACAGAAATGAAAGATTTGAGTGAAGTTACGTCCAAGAAGCGAATGTTTATTTCATAAGTTACATAATTTAAGCAAAGTACATTTTTAGAGTAATGAACGAACGGTAACGGAAATGAACGAGTGAGCGGCGGAAGTGGTATATCAGTGTAGCCGCGAATAGATATAAATAAATGTATTCGATATATGTTCGTGTGTTCGTAGGAGTGAGAGGGGAGAAGGATTGGTGGTCTCAACAACATGGTGGGAATCACAATCGATGTTCATATATCGATATGTAGTAATATTTGTTGATGAATGGTCATTATTATTTTTTTTAGCTATCTGTATATGTTTTCTCACTCAGAATAACCATTATCAAACTTTATTTTCCCAAACTTCAAGATCCCATAGGCATAAAATGTCTACCACATTAAATGTTCCAGTCCGCTCAGACCTGGAACGCGCTTTTTTTTTGTGTAAAAGTTTCATTTGGGTCTACAAAAAAGGGGTTAAAACAATTATTAGACACTAGCCAAATGAAGCGGCGGGTCACAGCTCGTTTTAAATAAAAATATTTAAATGTCACGCTTTCAGAATACCTAGCTCCCTGACCGTTGAGACCATCATACCTAAAATGTAATGACTGCACTTACGACGACGTTCGTCGAATATATATTTTTTAATTTGTTTCGAAGTTCACCATCGATTGACTAATGTTTGTAGGGTTTCTGTTATCGCCACCGATATCGCAGTGAGGATACCCATCTACGCAGGCTATACTGTAGGCTACACCGTACCCATAGGGTATGGACGAGGCCTATCGGTCGTTACTCACCTGCAAATGGTCGACCAGATTCTCCAGCCCTCTGTCCGAAATGCCGCACCATTTCAACGTCAACGAGTGCACGTGCTTGGAGCCGAGCGGAAAGTAATTCACCAAATCGGTGACGTCTTCGTCTTTGGCCGCCACCATGCCCAGCGTGTGGAATCCGCGTCTGATGAACGAGGCGTACAGTCGGGTCTTCTCGTAGCTGGTCGACAGTCGAAATTGCGTGTAGTTTACGCACAACGACAATCCCGACCAAAATTTCTGATTACGATACAGAATTTCTTTCCAGCGACCGCAAACGCGAGCCAAATTCGAACGTTCGGACGGCGTGAAGTACCAAAAAAATTTACTCAAAAACTCCTCGTCGACGAGCAACTCGTTCCAGGCGATCGGTCGGGACGTAATGTAAACCGCTTTTCGCGATTGTGACGTCGCAATTTTTCCAGCCACTCGATTTCGTATTTGCTTTTCGCCGCCAAACGATACCGTCAATGGTATTTGATTGAATTGCGACGTCGTCGTCGTCGCCGTCGCCGTCGTTGTCGTCGTCGCCGCCACCGCCGCCGCCACCGTCGTCGTCGAAGACGCAGTATTTAGGCTATTATTTACGTTACAGTTGTTGTTATTGTTATGATTACCGTTATTATTACTATTGTTATTGTTGTTATTATTATTATTATTATTATTATTATTGTTGCTATTACCACAGAATACGTTCGTCATACGCTCCATCACGCTGCTAGATTTGCCGACATTACGATGCTGTTTGCCCACCCTTAGGCTAAGACCGTTTATACGTTTCGACAATTCGGCACTAGCTCTTTCCACAACACCTTGGCCGGACATGATAATTGTCCAGTTACACATGAAGCATAACGTTAATTCGGCCCAGTTTACATTTTTTGTTTTTCATTAAAAGTAGACACGATATATTATATATATAACGGATTAACAGGAAAAAACAAAAAAAAAATTAACGAATTACCTATACAAACGAATAATTATTTACGTGTATGAGCGTAGGAATACATAGGTATATTATTACGGTATATTTATGTAATTATTTATGTGTTAAATGATTGGATGTATATATGAAGATTATGTACACGCATACATGAAGAGTTTCTGCGGCTGTTGTCGTTGCTGCTGCTGTTTCTGCTGCTATTGCTGCTTTCACACATAACAATTCACAACCATCGACGAACAGGGACTGCGACCGAAGTGTTCCTGTCTGCTGCATGAAAACCACGAGTAGGAGGCTTGGCGCGAGAACGCTGCCAGTTCCAACCCCTACATTTTTCAAGCAGTCGGTGTTGGGTAATTCACCCGTCCAAAAGAAGAAATCAATACTATATATATACATATATATATATACACACACACACAAGCACATCATTTTACTCCCACTCGAAAAGAAAAAAACTTTCGTCGTCGTCGTCGTCGCCGTCGCAGAATATGGCGAGTTATTAAGGGTGATAAGGGGATGAGGATGGGGGGAAAAACGAAGAGAATCTTAACAGTGAACAAAATCATACATCTCATTTTGAGGATATTTTTGAGTTTGCACTCGGCGACCTTGTTTGGAGAGTGAGGTGGCGTGCTGACATTTTCTTTTTTGAAGCTAGTTTTTGCCTCGATTTAGGCGCATAAAAAATTAAACCCAGCCATCGAATAGTGCGTATGTTGAATACTATGGAAAAAAAATTTATGATTCTAAAATAATTACTTTAGCCGATTTTCTAGAAAAAACTTTTTGTTTTTTTTCTATTCAAAAACCTAAGTTTTGGTCATTAAATCCACCAAAACTTTTAATTAAGTACTATTAAAAGTATATTATAATAGATGAATTCAAAAATTTTGCAATCAATATTCATCTGTACCTACATTTTATGATTTTCCTCACTCGTCAGTGACATAAGTAATTTCCCCTATGGATCCCCCTCAGATTATTATTGTTTTACTACCTAACACTATGTATTTTTAATTATTCTATCATGCATAAATCGAATTTTGAAAACTGCGTGAAACCAATTTTTATTAGTTTCGTCATAAAGCTATCGAATAAAGTGGTGTGAAGAAATACGCCATTTTTTGTTCTCAAGTTATCTCATGTAAATAAACGTATCTTATAAACTTGAAAATACGAGAAAATATTGAAATAAAGTATTTATGGAAAAATTCATTATGAAAAATTTCTATATCTCCAACGAAAATTCAAATTATCTACTTATTCGATAAATTTAATTTTTAAAAACTGATATCCCACAAAAAAATTGTAAAATATCCATAAGCAAAAAATGACTCTAATAGAAAATTAGGACAAAAACTGGCGTACCTGTCCACCTATAGTTTCGTAAATGCAGGCAAATTAATAATTTTGTTTCTCTTTTGTTAGTTTTTTCTTCCTTCTTTCACGATGTAAGGCTACTTGAATGCCTTTTTTTTTTCGAGCTACTTTACGAATTTAAGAAAAAATGCCCATTAAAAGACCCAACTTGGAGTTCGATCACTATTTGTGAAAAATAAATATTTAGCGTAAGTGCGTTGCTGTCCCGGTTTTCGGATTTTTTCATGTGGGGAGATGGAATCACATTTTATCATACATTCGTGAATTTTTTATGAGAGGGATTAACAATTTTTTATATATTTCATAGCAGTAAAAATTCTGAAATCCGAATAATTTTGTTTTAAATTGACCTTTTCCTTTGGCGCCGTGGAAGATTATACACCAAATCCCCCTCTTAAAACCGGGCTTAGTCCGTTGTACAGGCTACATATAAAATTGTTGAATTGAAATTAATTTAAAGTTGAAAATTATAATTAAGTATCAGGTTTCCTTCAAAAACCACTAAAAAATATAATTTTGGAGAAGAAAATGTATGAGGTTTCAGAAGGCAGTTGAAATACTTTTGGGTGACGACAAAAAAATCACAGAAGATATTGCTTAAGGACAAATTCATCGAAAGATTTGAATTTTGCCAGAAATAAATGGGTTAAAGAAAAAACAAAAAAAAAGAGGGAAAAAGTTTGATTGATGGGCTTTGGAAAATTATTTTCAAACGGTAAAATTAAAGCGTGGAAATGCATAAGAAAATTAGTTCTAAAAATAACGATTTTTTTTTTTTTTGTTTCACACCTAACAAATTAATGTATGTGCCAAAGCCGCAGTTACCCGAAGAAGGTCTAAATGCATTTTATTCGCTAAAAATAGTTCTATTTTAATGATGTAAACTTGAATGAACCGGGTCACACAAAATAATTCCGACTTTAAATTGCACGTTGTGAAAAAATTTAAAATACCCTTACATTGTTATGCTTTTCCATGTTTCGATTTCCTAAAATTCGTTCAAATGATTCGATTTCTAAAGAATACCAAAAAACAAGTACGTAGGTACCTGTCTATTTTGTATTATTTTCCCACACATCGATCATTACACTTTTGAATGATTTTTATAGGATATACTGAAGAAGCAGTCACAGAGTAGACATGAATATCGTACACCTCCAATACACTTTACAACTGCCCATCAAATCAGTACATATCCTAATGTTATTCGAAAATCATAGAAGTGGTAGGTATGTATTTTTAGTTGAAATTCAAAAATGCAAATTTCACAAAATAGAAAATTCTTTGTTCGAATGCAAATTTCAGTAAATTGAAAGTTGTTTGTTCCTTCATTGACTATTAATTAAGAACAAAATTAATCGATGTGTGACCAAGTTCCTATAAAAATTGGAAATTATCACAAAACTACAGGAAGCCACGTTAAAATCGAAAAATTATTATTTCAACTTGAATTTAGCTTTTAGTGTATTTCCAAATGAAAACAACTATTGCATTCAGTGCAATGGCGAGACCTGGGGGCGGGACCTGTGGAAGAGCACTGATTCTGAGTCGTAGATCACGAATCTATAAGTACTCAAATTCTTCTGCACACAATTCTATATATATACATTTCCACTTTTTGCGCATTTTGGCAATTTTTGGAGTTTGTGGAGCCTCCGCTATTTGATCTATGGCAATGAAACTTGCAGTAGTATTAGAAACTTTCATGGGCTACACATTTGTGTTGAAGTTTTTGAAATTCATCAGCTAAATTCGGAGGAAAGGGTTCCCAAAGTGTTGCAAACCCATCATATTGTCATCATGATAACTACCGTAAATTAAAATATTTTGGCTTGAAATTTTGATGGCAGTTGGAGACTGTTAAGGACTAGTTTGGTATTGAATTTGAGTGAAATCGGTTCACTGGTTTTCGAATGGCAGCCATTACGAAATTTGACATTTTGAAAAATACACACTTACCGCGGTTGATACGCGGCAGAGATTTTTTTTTTTAAATTAGTTTAAACTGAGTAATAAACATTGTTTCAGTTATTTTGGGAGCTTGGAAGCCAAAGAATGCCTATAAAATCAAACTAATAGAATGAACATAAGTACCTTCAGAACAGATAGGTAACCTTAGATCGAGTATTATTTGTTTAAGTAACGTAAAAGTATCAATGTTTCAATAGATTTTTGTAGTTACATCAACGATCCCTCAAAACAAACAGTTTTTAATCCCCCTGTAGCGATTTCTGTGATTTTGTGTGTGGCATAATTTGCCTTATCAACCCTTCACTCACGAACATTACAAAAGTAACTCCACCGTGGCCAGTGCATAGTTTCCAGAAGTGTCAAATGTTGTAACTGCTGCCACTCGAAAACCATGGGACCGATTTGGCTCAAATTCAATACCAAACCAGTAACTAATAGCCTCCAACTTCCGTAAAAATTTTAAGCCAAAATCTTTTAATATACGGGAGTTATCCTGATAACAACATGGTGGGTTTGCAACACTTTGAGAATCCCTCCCTCCAGAACTAGAGGATGAATTCCAAAAATTTTAACACGAATATGTAGCCCATGAAAACTTTTAACACTATCCCAAGTTTCATTTTCACAGGTCAAACAGCGGAGGCTCCACAGACTGCCAAATAGTGCCAGAATGAGCAAAAAGTAGAAATATATATATATATATATATTGTGTACAGAAGAATTTGAGTGACCTATATATTCGTGATCTACGACTCAGGATCGATGTTTTTCTCAAGTCCCGCCATTGCACTGAATGCTATAGTTGTATTTTCCAAAACACTAATAAAATTCCCTCGTAAAACGCAGCTACACCCAATGGCGAAACCAGAAAGTCATTTTGAGTGGGAATAACAAAAATTTTAGGAGTTAAGCTCGCTTTTTTTTGGCTTTTCAATAAATTTTTTTAAAGTTTGATTTCAATTCGGTCGTATTTCATATTTTTCCTTCATTTTACTTTTTTCCATTTTTTTTTTTTTTGGTATTTGAGGGGAAATTTCCCCATTTCCTTTTATGCCGGTTATTGTCGTGGCTCCACCCACAGGTCCCAGCGCATAGCCTGTGCACTGGTTCTCCCACTACACTCCTAACAGAGTTACGTGGGGATACTGGTGTTGAGGCGAGGCAGTTGTGAGTTACAAGGCGTGTGATGCAGGTGTGTGACTCCAACCAACTTTATATGGTCCGCTGGACCTTAAACCACTTAATTATAAGCTTCTATCCACTACATGGTAGCAGGAGCAATATGGTCTTATGGTTTGGAATTAACAATTCCTAGAATTAAAAATTCATTGCCTAAAACGCTTCCACTATTCAAACTCTGAACAAAAAATACTTTGTATTTTTGCAGACTAAACATCCTCACTTGGACTTTAACTTTTTCAGTTAAAAGGGTTCATCGAATTAATAATTCGTATTATCTTATTTTTTGTCTAACAAACAAAGAAAAATAATTTAATAAAGACTAATCATCTTCTTATGAAAAAATTAGAACTAACAATTCTCTACTTAGCGGCAAAAATAATTTAGAGCCCCCATTATTAATGGATTCTTATAAAGAACTCATCATTCTACTATACATGAATATTTATTCACGTATTATGGGTAATACTGACGAAAAAATTAATAAAATTAATTTTTCCGCCGCCCCTAGCATTTATCTGCTTAAAAATATTGCGTATTTTTTTTCCCTCTTTTTTATTAATATGAATTTAAGACAAGAGTAATATCTTCCTTATTGTCTAATAAATAAATTATTTAACAATATATGGCACTAATCATGCTACATCTAAAATGAAAGAGTCTAAAAAACTCCGCAAATAAATGCTATTATTTTTCTGTTGACGTAAATTACCAGCGCATAAAAAAGACAAAAATGGACGAAAAAATCCTATATTTTTCTCACTCGCACTCATACGTCTTAAAAATAGAAATTAATAACGGCCGAATTTCGTCTAAATTTAGACGAAAATTCTAGTCATTGCATTTATTCGTAATTCCAAGGTCAAAATCACCTAACATAATAGCGATGCAAGCATCGACTTGCATCGCATAAGATTCATCATCTTACTAATACATACACAAAAACGTGTAAGTATTACGCACCCTACCAATACAAACGTAAAAATACGTTCAAGGATGCGTCAACAGCAGCAGGGAAGAACCATATTAACCACGTTGACTTGTGTGCATGTGCAACACATGGTTTCTTGTCAACGTCCGTGAATTCGTACAAGGATCTTGACCAGTTCCTTGTACAAATTTTTAACGTTGTTGCGTATTCCTGTAATTAATTGCCTAATTAATTAATTTTGCTGTTTTTTTGTTGTCTATTTATGTAATTTTTTACGTAAATTCTTACACCTTTTTAATATTTCATCGTTATTAGTGAAATTTTACGTACTTTTCCTAATAATTACGCGTATTTCTCACGTCAGCGAAGTAGGGGATTGAATCTTCTACTTATCTCATCATAAGTCAACTTTCAACCTTAATTCTACCCAAATTTCGGTAAGTGTACTTAAAGGACCATATCCTTACATTCTAACTTAACTATGTTATTGTTTAGAATTATAATTCTCACGTAATAATTAGACTTTAGCGTCTTTATTTTCGTCTAAGAATTTTTTTATGGTCTCATCATCCTATTCATGAAAAAATTATAGGTCTCAGATCTAAATAATCTTTAGCCTATATATTATTTTTTTGTGTATATTTTTCAAATAGTGACGTGAATAGAATTTCATTCTTTCGCCTCAGGGTCATGCCTGATTTTTTATTGGCACCCTGACACTTACAAAATTTTAATAAATTTAGAACTTATCATTCTTGTGCATAATAAACCAATTTGCATCCTAGGGTCATGCCCAATTTTTTAACGGCTCCTTAGGACTTATAAATTTTTTGTGCATTTTTCAGAATTTACCATTCTCATACTAAAAATACGCTTTTTCGTCCTAAGGTCATGTCCAATTTTTTTTCGGCTCCTTAGGACTTGTAGAAATTTTTATATTTTTACATTTTTTCCAAATTTACCATTCTTGTATTAAAAATACGCTTTTTCGTCCTAGGGTCACGCCCAATTTTTTTTTGGCACCCTAGGACTTGTCAAAAATTTTAACTTTTTTGCAATTTTTAGAATTTATCATTCTTGTATTCAAAATACGACTTTTTGTCCTAGGGTAACGCCCGATTTTTTCATGGCTCCTTAAGACTTAGAAATAATTTTATTATTCTATGAATTAAACATTCTTGTGACTAAAAAACGAATTTTCGTCCTAGGGTCACCCCCAATTTTTCTTTAGTCGTAAATACTTGGAAAAATTTTGAAAATTCAGTACTAAAAATACTCAAAAAAATTGGACTCAAAATCCATTTAACGTAATATTGATATTTATCATTTGATACATAGTAAAACAATAATTTCACACTAGTGAGAAAAAGTTTGTGTCGCTGACACTAATACTTTAAAAATTTAATTTTTCTCTGCACCTTTCCTCAATAAATAAAACGTTTAACACACGTCATAGTAATTAAACAGCAATAATATGCTGATGAAATCTAAACAATTTCTTTCTTATTTTTCTGTTCTCAGTAACACACAAAAATGACAGAAAAAGGAATTCAAGATTCCCCTATCTCTTCCCAAAAAGAAGACGATCTTTTAGATCTGAACAATCTTCCATGGTCCGATGAAGTGGACAAAGAAAAGGCTTCTGAAGCCCAAAAAGCTGATGAAGCTAATGCTAAGGAAGCTCAAAAAGCTACCGAAGCTCAAAAAGCTGCTGAAGCTCAGAAAATTACTGACGCTAAGAAAGCTGAGAAGAAAAAAGCGGCTGCTGCAGCCAAGAAAGCCAAAGAGGAATTCGCTGTTAAGGAAAAGGCTGAATTAGCCGCCAAAGAAAAAGCTGAGGAAGCTGCCCAAATCCGTGTAGAAGAGGAAAGGGCCCGTAAAATTACGGCCAAAAAGCAAGAAAAGGAGCGAAAACTCCTACAACAACATGTAGAATGTCGCAAAAAAGAAGAGGATGCTGAACTCCTTAAACGTTCGAGAGCGATCTTGGACACTCAGGGATCTTGACGGAGACGCAGTCCCAGTAGGGAATCATCGGACTCAACATCCTCAGATGACACCTACGTAGCCACTACTGTTGTGGAGGATTGCGAATCCTATGCATGGCGTATTGAAGAAATTCTTCAAACGCCAGTCTTACAAGGCTTTGATTACAAAGCAGTCTTATCTGAAAAAGATGCGATTGACTCGTGTATTGAAGATTTAAAAAATCTCTCCACTAAAACGGATAAGGATATTATCATCCGAGCACGTAACTGCAGACGGGATTTGTTATTTAAGCATTCATGCTTAATTAAGAAATTCTCGCCTGCAGTTGCACCACAACCTGTTCCCCTCCGGGATTTAACTTCCCTTCAACATCAGGAGGAGGAGGAGCAGCGCAAAAAGCAAGTGGAACATAAAGCCAAACAGCTTGCTCGTGCCAAAGAAATTGGCAAGTCTCTAACCAAGGTTCGTACTGAGATTGATAATACCTTTCGTCAGTACAAAAAATGGGAAAAAACCATTACCAAACTAGAGAAGACAATTCGTGAAGAATTCCATCTCAACGTAGTTGAATTTGAGACCAAATATCTCAAAGTTATACAGGAAGCTCCTGCAGGTTCACCAAACCTACCACCTTTAGATGAGGATGATGTAGATCTCGATCCAACATCGGCTCAAGGATCCAAAATCCCGCGTCTTGTAAAGGGTAATCAAATATCCAATACTATTAAACATACGCATGCTATGATGGCCAATGATGATTCTGAGGAAAATTAGCATGTGTAGAGGTGAGTCATCTCAAATTCCAAAAGAAAATTCATCGACATCATTAAATAATTTATCTACGATTAACCATCCTGTATTAGATAATGAGGGACTTCAAATCCCACAAGAATCATCTTCTGGAATTAACGTTTCACTTTCTACAAACCCACTTTCTTTTGGCTATATTCCTAAATGTTTGGAACAACAACCTCAAGATAATGTAGAAACTGGTTTCACCAACCTCAAGCCACCTAAATTTTATTTAGAGAAATGGAACAGGGATATTTTACGATATCCTGGTTTCATTAATGGTTTTAACGAATACGTAAATAAACGTAAAGATATTGCAATCCCTCAAAAGATTAATCTCTTACAAGGTGCCTTACCTAAATTTATTAATGATAAAATAAGTCACTTTTTGCCTGATATTGTTGGTTATCATCAACGTCTAAAATTTTTAAACAGTAGGTTTGGTGATGAATCAAAAATCAGAGCAGCTCTATGGGAAAGCCTAACAGCAATCCCTACTACTACTAACAAAATTTCTACTATTTTGGACAGTTTAGATACTATTTCCGTTTTAATAGAAAGATATCGTTCGGTCTGCCCAACCATTGACGAGGAGCAACTTTATAACATAGTTATTAAAAAGTTTCCTCCTAGGTCATATCAACACATTCTTAAGTCTAACAAACGCCATGTCAAACATTTGTTTGAGGCTATACAAAATTTTATAAAAATAAGGGAACTCTCTGACCCTAGTAGCACGTTCGGACCAAAGAAAGGTGAAAAACCTCAAAAACAAAACAAAGGTACTAACCAACCTAAAGGCAGGAAAAATTTTGCTTTCACATCAAATAAGTCTAAAAAAGGAAAAGATAAATCTAATTCTAATAAAAAAGGCCCTCCTGCTAAACGTGTGAAAACATCTGAAACTAAAGATTTTGAATCTTCTTTGTTTACAGCTTCGGATGGAACAGTATTCCTGAAACTACCAAAAGGGAAGAAAATCCCTGTCAGCATTTTACGCACCCCCCTTGTTCCTCAATAGGGTAGGTGCATATTCTGCGACAAGCTGCACCACAGCTTCCTCTGTTGCATCGTCAACACACTCGAAGAGTGTAAATTGTTTTACAACGATCATGATCTGTGTATCAAATGCGGTTTTCATCATGGTGACGATGAGGAGTTTTGCTGGCATATCCCGCCAGCATACTGCAGATGGCTGGACCGCATGGGCAAAGGCCATCATACGAACCTTTTCCCCAAGGCTCCATACCCTATCACCATGGGGAAATGTGATGCGTGGATCACGGTCATGAAGGACTATAAGGTGTACCTGCCTGAAAAAAGTATGTCTGACAAACATTTAAATTTTAAAGAAATTAATACTTCTTCAAGTGACCATCAATTTTTAATTCCACAGCCGGACAACAAAGTCAAGGATGGTGGATCTAAACTGTGAAGAAATAGGAATTATCAACTGGTCCAGCCAGACGAATATGACGACGAAAGACTTTAATTGAATGATGATATCGAAAGAAGATCAAACACACATATTACGAACACATAAATAATACACCAAATATTCACTTTCACGAACTTTCATTTTCACACAAAATGGTGAAGATGTTAATTCATCAACGTTTGATGAGCGACAAGAGGCACACAAAATATATTATCACAGTTGGGTTTCAAACATAAAATCACAGATTACAAATAATACTAAAACAGTGTTACCACAACATATGATATGTGAGAATAATAAGCTAACGTATAATATAATTTGCTATCATTCTCACATAAACAATCCCAAGGAGCAGCTCTAAAGGCGCCTACACCATCAACAGTGGTTACAATTTCAGGACTACCAATCCTCAGTGAGTCTTATTCATTTTTTAATAATAATGATACTTCCGCGCACTTTCTTACGTTTTTATCATATGTTTATGTGTCGAATACTTCAGAACCTATTGAAATTAATGGATTTTTTGACTCCGGTAGTAAGGAAACTTACATTACCGACACATTTGCAAATATGCACCTTAAGGAAAATTTTTTGAACGAATCTCAAATTTTACAATTTAAAGGTGCTGCAAATTCAAAATCAAGTGAATTTAGATCTCACAAGGTGAAATTTAACCTCCAGAAACCTAATGGAACCAAAATTCCTCTTTTAGCAAATACTGTACCGTATTTGGCTGAAAATCTTAGTCAACAGAATTTCACAGAATTCAAACTTCTCTACCCACAATATGATCATATTGAGTTTACTGAGTTGGACCGTGAACATACAATACACTTACTCATAGGAAATTATTATATGTGGTCCTTCGTGAAAAATGTTGGACAACTTTCTCAAAATCTGACTCTTATTAATAAAGATTTTGGCCATATGCTTGGCAGATCCTTAAATCCCTTGGTGGAAAGTGATGTTTTTACTACAATGTTCTTTACATCACCCCAAAGTGTAGAAAACTTATGGAAATTAGATACTTTAGGTATTGAAACCACTAACCTGGTTGAAGCTGAAGCTGAGGCTGAAGCACTTCGATTATTTTACAAAGATATAACGCTTGTTAATAACCGATACCAAATTAGATGGCTATATAGGTTTGACCCACCTCCATTGCTTGATAATTATCATTTAGCAATTAAACGTTTAGATCAACAATTACCTAGAATGGTTAAGAACCTACAATTCTTTCATCTGTATGATAAATATTTTCATTCTTTGATAGACTTGGAAATGATTGAACTGATAGACCACAAGAGGCCCACTAAATTGGCACATTATTTACCCCATAAAGGTATCTATGACCCATGTAAAAGCACTCCTCTTCGTGTTGTATTCGAAGGTTCCCCAAAAACTAAAAAGTCGAATCATTCGCTGAATGACTGTAGGTATAAAGGGAAAATTATCTTAGCGGATTTAATCTCCATTTTGCTAAGTTTCCGCAAAGATCCTTATGGTATTGTAGCTGATATAAAGAAAGCCTTTCATCAGATTGGACTACATCCAGAGGATAGGGACGTAACCCGTTTCTTTTGGATTAAAGATCCTGCAAAACCTTCAGATTTAACCAATCTCTTGTTGTTTTGTTTTTGTCATGTACCTTTTGGCATAGTAACCGCCCCTTTTCTTTTAGCAGCAATTTTGCTGTACCATTTTCAAATGGTTGATAAGGAGTTTCACGACAAATTTCTACAACAATTTTATGCTGATAATTTAGCAACATCGTTGCCTACTTATGAAAAAGTAAAGGAATTATATGTCAAATCTAACAAATTATTCAATGACATTTCCATGCAACTTGCTCTATGGGGAACTAACTGTAAACCAATGAGACAGGAATTTGATCCTTCGTATGCTCTAGATAAACCTCTAGTCAAGGTCTTAGGTCTAGTTTGGGACATGGAAAAAGATGTTATGTACATCCCTACCCCTAATGCTATGACAGCTTGTTGGACAAAAAGGTTATTTTTAAAAATAATGTCATCCTTTTATGATCCACTCGGATGGTTTGCTCCATCCTTAGTACCTTCCAGATCATTTATGAGAATACTTTGGTCTGAAGGGCTAAAATGGGACCAACCAATCCCCGCAAAATTGCAACCCGTAGCTACAGACATTTTAAATGATTTGATGCAAACTACTAGCTATTGTCTTCCGAGACAACTTTATGTAGGGATCTACAATCCCAATGTCTGTCAATTGCATGCATTTACCGATGCATCCAAAACAGCATTTTCTATGGCAATATACGTACGTTTCCATAATCAGGAGTCAAATTCCTACTCAGTACGTTTTCTTATGGGAAAATCTCGTGTAACACCTATGCGACCAATAACCATTCCTAAATTGGAATTAATAGCTGCCCTAATCGGCGCTAGAGGTCTACGTACTGCTCAAAAACCTATGGATCTAACAAATCTCCCTGCATTTCTATGGTCAGATAGTAAGTGTGTACTTACATGGCTATTAGAACGCAAAATATTACCTCAATTTGTTTCAAATAGGATAAACAAAATCAAAAGCAATAAAGCTGTTGAATATTGTCGTGCGTACTCTTATCTTATTCAGCTCGTCATTTCTGAACAATGATATCTTTCAAATACTGGTTTTGCACTCGTCTCTAATCTCATTTTTCTACATAGCTCGTCGTCCTAATTTTTCATGTATGCCAGTTCCGAAATATACATCCGTCGAGTGTGATTGATTTTTATTTCACTACATCGAAAACATGGTCCTTTGGGCCGGATAAAGTTTTTATCCAGCAATTTTTTTTTTCTCTTGTCCATTCGCGTATTAAAAACCTATTAAAATATGTGACAGTGCCAGAGTGAAGTGCGATGAAGTGGAGCTCGCAACCCCCCTCTCATAGCTCATTTTCGTTTGCGTCTATCTGTTGTGAGATTTGCACCCCACCCCCCTAGCCTAGCTGATTCCTTATAATCATCATGACCACAAAGGAAGCCCTGGAAAGGACCCGCCGGTTCCTGAAAAGGGATTACGCCCGCATCGATGATGACATCAACAAGTTGATCAAATCCACCGTAACTCTCGAAGTGGTGGAGCAGTTAGACACCCTTAGAATGTCAATTGCGGCAACTAAGGAAAAATTTGAAGAAATGTACTTTAAGTACACTGAGCTTCTGGATCCGAAGGAAGCTGCCGAAACCAAGTTATAGGATGAATTGCTGCGTGAACAAGACGCACAATTCACCACCATTGACCGAGCCATAAGCGTTTGCAATGTTGCCAAATGTAAATTTGAGGGTCAGTCTAAATGAGACTCTCTCAACGCCTCCGTATCAGTCAAATCCTATTTGTCATCTGCCAAGCTGCCAAAAATAAACGTTCCGACCTTCAATGGTGATTTTCGTAAGTTTCTTGATTTTAAGGCGCTTCACAAAAATCTAGTGCATAATGACAACAATATATCACCAGTCCAAAAAATGCACTACTTGAAGGAAAGCCTATTAGCCGAGGCTGTCTCCACTTTGGCCAATTTAGCCATTTCCGAGGATGGGTATAAGGAGGCCTGGAGTCGTGTCATCTCCAAATATGACAACAAACACCTAATTATACATACCCATTTCAACAATTTGTTTGCAGCTGAAAAGCTAAAATCTGATTCCAATCTTCGCCTACTCGTCGATCGATTTGACAGCGCCATGCGTGGCCTGCGTATTTGTAGCGTCAACACGGACAACTGGTCACCAATTCTAGCATACATGATGTACACCAGGCTAGATCCCAAAACATGCAGCGATTTCGATAACCAAACCATCGATAATAACTTTGTTCAAGTTTTGCAAAAGCCGTGCACACAACATTGAAGCGCGCAAGTTTGAGTAAATGCCAACTACCAATCCTACCTCGAAACCACCAGCAGCTCCTAAACCTGCTGAGTCCAAGCAGTCCTTTTTAACTGCAAAATCCAGCTGCATTGCCTGCAAGGAGCAGCACTTGCTAATCAACTGCAATGCGTTCAAAAGTTGCAGTCTTAGCGAGAGGCTGAACTTAGTCCGAACCAATAAAATGTGCGTCAACTGCTTCTCTCGAGCACATACAACCAATGCTTGTCCATTGCCAAAAAGGTGCCGAAATTGTGCCAAGGTACACCACACGCTTTTGCATCTACCAGATATGTCCAAACCCACTCATACTCTCGCAGCCCCTACTCCAGAAGCTTACACCGTTATTCCAGCAGCGTCAACCGCCAACTCTGAAGCAAAATTTTCATCCAACGTTGCAGTGTCGTCTGCCAAAAAATTCATTGTGCTGTCCAGCACTTTAGTGCGCTTCAAATGCAAAGAGGTCAGTGGGTTAGTGCGAATGTTAATCGACCATTGTTCGCAACCTACTTTAATTTCTGATGCGTTTGTCAGAAAATTCCGATTGCCAACTACGAAAATTGACAATAATGATCCAGTTCACGGTGTTGGGTTTGATAATCTCAATGCTTCCCACAGCTTTAAGCTGCCCCTTGCGTCACAACTCAATTCATTTGAAATTGAGATAGAAGCAGAAGTGATTCCAGCCGCTGCCATATGTTACACCATCAACTCTGTTTCGTGGAAAGAGTGCCCAGATCGGTTCCAAGAGCTAAAAAATTACCAGCTAGCTGATCCTGCATTTTAATCGCTGTCGCCTACTATCGACAGTGTCGATATCCTACTGGGCACAGAGTTCTCTGAGCTGTGCAAGATCAACGAATCCATCCAAATCGAGCAACTGACGTTGCGCAACACACAGTTTGGTTGGACTTTAATCGGGAAATTTCCAGCAGTTCAGTTCGAAGAGCGTGTTTCCTTTCTCACCACCCAGCAGTCGATAATGAATATTGATGCCCAGCTGTCTCGATTTTGGGAAGTTGAGAACGTGTCACCTTCAGACAAGTCCAACTGTGATGCTGACCAGTGTGAACAGCATTTCCAACAAACCACCACCCAAGATACCAACGGGCAATTTGTGGTGCGATTGACTTTCAAAACATCTCCGTCGGTATTAGCGCCAAATTGTGCCGCTGCAACTGCGCATTTTTTGGCTGCTGAGAACCGGAAAAATGCGACTACGCGAGCTCCTTACAACGAGTTTATGACCAAATACGTCGATCTCGGTCATATGACAAAAGTCGAATCCAATGGAAGTGGTTATTTTATACCACATCATGCTGTACTGAAGCCTACCAGTACAACTACAACCACAAGAGTTGTTTTCAATGCCTCCTTCAAAACAGCGTCAAATTTCTCACTCAATGATGTTTTGATGGTAGGCCCACAGCTGCAGCCGGACCTATTCGATGCCTTGGTTCGGTTTTGCAGTTACGCTGTTGCCTTTACAGCTGATATTTTGAAAATGTATCGCCGTGTTTGGGTGCATCCTGATGATCGTGTTCATCAGAAAATCATTTGGCGCCCAACTCCAGATTTGGCAGTTGCTGAATACGAACTCAACACTGTCACCTATGGCACTGCGCCAGCATCATTTTTGGCCACTCGCTGCCTTAAACGAGTGACAGAAATGATCATTGCTGATCACCCAGCTGTGGCTACTGAGATCAAGCGCCATTTCTATATGGACAATCTGCTAACTGGGTGCGACACCGTTGAAGAAGCTGAACAACTGCGCCAAAACATCCACAACAACTTGGCCACTGTGGGGTTCCAGCTTCTAAAGTACCAAACTAACTCGCCCGAGTTATTGGCTACCATTCCCACCAAAATGGTAGAAACCAAATCGTCACGCCAATTTGGCAATTTCAATTTTAGGGCTCTTTTGGGAGACGACTTCAGACACCCTTCGAGTTCGAGTGTCTGATAATGTGCGCCGCCTGCAACCAACAACCAAACGCCGTATATTGTCGGAAATATTCAAAATTTTTGACCCATTGGGCTTAGTTTCGCCATTCACTGTCAAAGCCAAGCTGTTCCTTCAAAAAGTCTGGAAAGAAGGTGTCAACTGGGACGATTCTGTCTCCGACACTCTCTCGCAGGAAGTGCAAGAGTACTTGATCGAGATTCCACAGCTGTCCGACTTCTGCGTTCCACGGCCCTGCATCACCACCACCAGTACCACTTGTCAGCTCATCGGGTTCTGCGATGCATCGGATAAAGCCTACTGTGCCTGCATTTTCCTGCGACAATTCTCAGCCAATGACGAAGTTTTTTGTCATCTCGTTTGTGCCAAAATGAGAGTTGCACCACTAAAAGCTCTGACTATTCCAAGGTTAGAGCTGCAAGGCGCACTACTTCTCACCAAACTCTGCAGCCGAGTCATGAACATTCTGAGCGTTCATGTGCAGGACGTTTTCCTGTTTTGCAATTCCGAGGTTGTTTTAGCATGGCTTGCTAAACCCGAGCATCACTGGGACAAATTTGTCAAAAATAGAGTGCAGAAAATTGCCTCAGTTTTCCCCTTCGAACACTGGTCCTATGTTGGAACCAAGGACAACCCAGCCGATCTAAGTACGCGTGGAGTATCCACAAAAGTGCTCATTAATTCGAATTTATGGTCCAATGGGCCATCATTTTTACTCGCTACTAATTTTTTTAGACTTACAGGTTCAACGCTCCAATTTAACACCACCATCGAAGAGAAGAAGGTCGCAAAAGTTTGTCACCAAGTGGCCAATCACGAGCCTGAGTCAGTTCTTAGCCGTTTTTCTAATTACAACTGCCTTATTGCCGTTATTGGCCGAGTTATTCTTTGGGTGCGCAGGTGGCGCTCAACTCGGCTGCCTAAAGATAAGTATTTTTCAGATACTTCTTTATCCGCCTGCTTTAGCAGTGCTTGTACCGCAGCTCTTCGTATTTTTTAAGAACATGCTTACGCTCCTGAACTTGCTGCATTGCGCCAGTCCAAACCTATCCACTCCAAAAGCAGTTTGCGTCACGTCAACCCGTTCAATGACAAAAATGGGTTACTTCGAGTCACGGGCTGTCTACAAAACTCCGAGTTTTCCTATGTACGCAAACACCCTATCGTGCTCCTGAAAAATTGCCATTTTTTTCAAATTTACATCGACCATTTGCATGCCAGTTTTTGTCACGCCAACAAGGATTTCATTCAGCGATTTATTTTGGCCGAATTCTATCCAATTGGCGGCATCGATCAGTTAATTAAATCGAGAATCCGTAAATGTCTCATCTGTCTTCGATTCAGGGCTGAAACCTACAACCAAGTTATGGGCCATTTACCCGCCGCACGAGTGAAAATCAGCCGACCTTTCACTCATAAGGGGATCGATTTTTGTGGACCATTCAACTGCAAATGCCTCGGACATCGCGCCACAAAATTCAATAAAGTATACTCTTGTATATTTGTCTGCATGGTCACGTGCGTGGTGCATATTGAAACTGCGTCCGATCTCTTGTCTACGATTTTTCTTATGGCTTTGCACCGTTTCATCGCTCGTCGCGGATTGCCCGCTGCTTTGTACTCCAATTGTGGTACAAATTTCATTGGTGTGAAAAACTACCTAGATTTTTCCAACGAGCAGATACAAAATTTTGTGGGACTTCGTCAAATCGAGTGGCATTTTAACCCACCACACTCACCTCATCGAGGCGGCCTTTGGGAGGCCACTGTAAAAGCCGCAAAATCTCATCTAAAACATGTGATTTTGGATCAGCCGCTGAATTTTGAGGAATACGTGATGGTATTCAGCCGCATCGAAGCTGTTTTGAATTTGCGGCCTTTGTGCTACCTTTGTTCAAGCTCAGCGAACGAAGATTTCATCCTTACACCTAATCATTTTCTCACTGGAGAATCTCCGTACTGATTACCCAAACTGGAGCCCGAAGATACTCAAGCCAAACTACCACTAATGTCACGCTACAAGTTCGTGCGCTCCATCTTAAATGGGTTCTGGAAACTTTGGAGAGCCAATTATCTGAACATGCTCCAACGAAAGGAGAAGTGGATTGACTGCGAGAAGAATATTTAAGTGGGTCAAATCGTGTTGGTAAAATTGCCAACTCTGCCGACTGAGTGGCCCTTAGCTAGGGTCAAAGCTGTGCTTCCTGACCAGGATGGTTTTGTCAGAACTTACCATTAGACTTAAAGGAAAGTTACATTGTACTGATATTTGTTCGCTTATTAAATTACCGGACGCTAATGAACAATAGTTCATCCGGGGGAGTATGTCGTGCGTACTCTTATCTTATTCAGCTCGTCATTTCTGAACAATGATATCTTTCAAATACTGGTTTTGCACTCGTCTCTAATCTCATTTTTCTACCTAGCTCATCGTTCTAATTTTTCATGTATGCCAGTTCCGAAATATACATCCGTCGAGTGTGATTGATTTTTATTTCACTACGTCAAAAACAAATATCGTTATGTACCTTCGGATGAAAATCCCGCAGACATAGGATCCAGAGGATCCACTGTGGAAAATTTAATTCAATCTTCTTGGTGGACTGGACCATCTTGGTTATCCCAAGACTCCAGTTTTTGGCCTAAAACAGACCTTCATATTCTTGAAACTTTACCTCACCAACCTGAAGAAGAATCCACACCAGTGTACTGTACACTCAGAGAATGTTTAAGCATCTCACCGAAGTTTACCACTTCCTTACCTGTTGAGTTGGACAATATTTTTGATAAACACAGATCAGCAAAATTGCTGAGGATCCAAAAATCCTCGAAAAGAAATATCCCTCACTTCTTTTTGAATTCGGAAACCTCCGAATGTGAATTAATATTGCCTAATTCTACTCCAAATCCTATACAAGAAATGGACACAGAAATAGGTCAATTTTCACAACTATTGAACTTGTCAAAAAGTCTTCAAGACATTAAAAAGTCTCTTGCACCTTATGTGAGTTTCATCCACTCGCCAACCAACACTCCTTTTGGGATTAAAATTGAAAACTTCAATTCCTTTCGTAAGCTTATTAATACATTTTACCAATGTCTCAAAGCTATCCGATGATTTAACCATCAGAGGATCAAAAGGAAATGTTCGTTGGAGCCATACGCGATCATGGAATGTAACTTTCATTTTGTAGTTCTGTTTCATTTATGGTGAGCAGAAAAAATATTTTTTTCCAAGATATTTGAAATGCTCTTGAAGGATAATCCACCTAAACATGTTTCATATGAAAAATTTCATATTTGTTTAGATCCTTCTGGGATTCTGCGTACAGTAAACTACTTACCAGAAATACCATATGCAAAAGATATGCTTAACCCCATATTACTGCATCCTAAGTCATATTTGACAGAGCTTATTTTAATGCATACACATCTAACCAATGTACACTCGGGTATTAAGTTCACTTTAGCTGACTTCCGTAGGCATTATTTTGTTCCTAAAGCATTAAAACTGTTCCCACAAATCTTGAAAAAATCATGTATTTTGTGCAAAAAATCTGAAACGAGACCGTTTAAGCAACCGATGCATGCATCTTTGCCAGATTTAAGGTTAATACCCTTCACTCACCCTTTTACTTATACGGGTGTAGATATATTTGGACCTTTTCCTGTATTTGACAAATACTTACCTAAAAGGAAAAACCAATTGGTGACACAAACCACTCCTATTTATAAGAAATGGGTATTGATATTTACATGCCTCTCTACCAGGGCTGTATATCTCTTTTCTGTTTCGTCTTTAACAACGACAGAAATTTGGGATGCATTTAAGACCTTTTTTGCTGATAAAGGAACCCTTAAGGCAATTCTCTCTAATAATGCAGCTCAATTCCAATTGATTTTGGTGTATCTATCTCATTACTGGACCACTTTCTCCAAAAACTCAGAGATAAAGGACAGTATGGTTATAAAAGGCATTAAATGGCATTTTATACCAGTAAAGGTACCATGGTATGGTGGAGTGTATGAACGCATTATTGGAATAATAAAGCAAGTCTTTTACCGTGTACATGGTCATACTTCCATTTATATCCATACCTTTCAGTCTAGTATAAAAGATATACAGACTATGGTCAATCAAAGACCTCTGTGCCCATCATCTGATGATCTAGGTCAACATACCTTGACACCAGCACATTTTCTCCACGCGAACTTAGGACACTTAACAGTCCCTCCTGACAAGATGTCACAGGATTCAACTCCTACAGCTAGACAACTACACGATATGTGGAAACTTGACCAAGATTATCTCACAAAACTGTGGTTATCTTGGAAAAGGGAGTACTTACTATATCTTAGGGACAGGCCACCTTCAGCCTTACCTAACGCATATCAAACGGTATCTTACAAACCACAGGTAAATGACATAGTACATGTGTTAGATTACACGTCTAAACCTGAAGTTTACAAACTCGCTCGGATCACCAATCTGGAAAAATCGCATTATGGAAACATCAGACATGCGAAAATTGAATTTTCTAGCAAAAAACAGTCTTCTCAACCGCTGAAATTTCTAGCTCCCCTCGAGCTCAAATCAAAGAATAATAACGATTAGAAATAATTAAACCTTTATTCTTGATTTAGATGAACCTCTGACTTGACACTTGTAGACCTAGATTTAATAATCTCTTAAATGTCCCTGGGGTCCGCCATAATTGAATACTATGCTGGTAAAAAGGTATACTTTTGATTTTTTGGCACCCACTATTGTTGTCAAGTTACCTCACGAAGGATCACGGACGATAGGTGACAGAGTATACTCATATAAAACACTAACAATGTTGGCAATATGCTAATTCCCTGACTATTCCTTTTACAGAATCCGTTCTCTATGGCCAATAAAACTCCTCAATTCCTCTTGCTAAGGCGTCCAGCAATTGCCAGAAACGATGTTTCTCAAAAATGTATATATATATGTATATAAATATACCTTTTTGCGTTTGTAAAAACAATTCTACAATTTTGTACTTTTATATTTTTTCAATAAAATTTGTACTTGTCATGTCTTTTTCTATTTCAGATTAAAGGTGAATCTCATGGGGAGCCTCCAAAGGCTTCCTGTGTCCACCACCCCCAGTGTCGTGGCTCCGCCCACAGGTCCCAGCGCATAGCCTGTGCGCTGGTTCTCCCACTACACTCCTAACAGAGTTATGTGGGGATACTGGTGTTGAAGCGAGGCAGTTGTGAGTTACAAGGCGTGCGATGCAGGTGTGTGACTCCAACCAACTTTATATGGTCTGCTGGACCTTAAACCACTTAATTATAAGCTTCTATCCCCTATAGTTATACCTACAGAAAATAATCTAGAAATTATCGGTTTATACTTCTACTAAAAACTAGGGGTTCTAAAGCAACACATAATAATAATAATTTTAAGTTAAAAACTACTTTTTGAAAGATAAGCTTTCATTTTTTTTTTTTAGCTTCAGCTTCATACGAAATAAACATTATTTCGTTGCGGAAGGTTGACAGTAGTATCGGTATATTTTATAAATCGCAGTAGTGGGTGGAGTAAAAGCTTATAATTATATTCTATTACTCAGACACATTCCCCAATCATGACAAAAAGGTCTAATGGCCGTTTCTTCACACAAAAGAAAAATTTATTCATCCTAATTAGCTTACATATTTTCTTATATAGGGAAAACAAATTTGAACACTTTTTCTTTCGAAACAATACCGTATATTGCTTCAATAGCTGAAATATCCCAAAAATCAAATTGGGAAAACCAATATTATCCGCACTAATACAATACCTATAATGAGAAAAATATCGATTTTCCTGTATTCGTTGATAGGTACATGTATTTTCATCAACAGTTGTGCCTTAATGAATCTAATAGTATACTTACAGGAACCAATAATATATATTTTTGTACAGCAAACAAGTTAACTAGAGAAGAATTAGAATTACTTTTTTCAAAACACGTATATATATATATTTTTTTTTACGACATTTAGGAGAAAATAAATTGATAAATTCTGGAAGTTTCTCCAAAATGTATCTGCTTACTAGCGATTAGAATTTCTGATATAATCTTTCCTCCCAGTATTTAAGAATAGGAAGTAGAACGAATGACCGAATAGATAGGTCCTAACTGTAGGTACGATTTTTTTCGAAAAACGAATAAGTACCATATAATGATGAATAAATATTTCTTTGCACACAACTTATAGTTATGCACCGCGCATTGACGTTGTTGTTGGTCAAATTTAACATGGTGAAAGAATCAACATGAAATACATACTTTTGAAAAAGCCTAGAACACTATACCGCAGAGTCTACGTTGACGAAATTTTAAATTATGAACATAATGCGCGCAATTCATCTTGACTGTGAAAAATGGAGATTGTTCTGCGTCCTACTGCAGGTTGCCTTATTTTAATCATATTTGATTACAATTTATCGTGGATATTGGGGGTTTGCAAGTTGAAACCTTTCCTCTCCTCTCTCGTTTACATATTGAGTAGGAAAGTTCTTCATAAACAAATTGAAAGGTTACTGTCTTTTTGAATTTAAAAACAGTGGATCGATTCGTCGTCTTTGAGTTGTAGCGGGACCAGAAACTTGCATAATTTGTTAGAGTTGTTAGGTTGGTATCGACTTACCGAAATATTACGTCCGAACTTGTTTCAAATTACCTATTCAAAATTTATTTAATTTAAGAGTCGCGTAAACAATATACCTGGTTACCAATGTTACTTTGTACAAATTATTCGCTTTATTAATTCTTTTATGGCAGTTAGGCGAAAGCAATAAAGAATTTCAGCTAATGATAGAATCATGGATCAGCTAATGATTGAGTCATGGAATCCGTAAATGTCTCGACCTACATTCGGTTTCAACTTTCATCACAATTCACAATCTCCGTACAATTTCAAATTGATACCTAAATTCAGAATTTTTTTAATATCGATAGTTTTCTATAACTATTATTAATTATCAACTTATCTACTTATCAACTGTCGAAATTTTACGCTCGTTTGTACGAGTTCTTTCGAGTGTCAGTTTCGATATGTCGATAGGTAGCCAATGAGTTACATAATTTCGATTTCGACTATTTCTCTCATTCATAACATAACTTTTCAACGTCATCAACTAAAAACTCCTCATCCCTTCATTAATAATTATGCTGTCTGAATTGAACGATAAGCGTTTATTTTGTTGAATGTTCGATTGATTTATATTCTTTTAATTGTTTGCACTAATTTTAACGCGAGTGAAATATCTGCGGACCACTTTCAAGAAATTCCGAAGCATAAAACCATCCGAATTGTACTGAAGAGCCATTCAATTTGTAGTGTTATTAGTTTACCATCTAAGTCGTCGTGATAGTGGCCTGTGATAACGTAATAATATGCCCGATTCATCGCAATTTTCTTTGCTCATTATCAGAGGAACGTTAATTTGATTCAATATTGCTTTTTCGAAGTTCAGTATGGAGAACTGTTTGTACGGAGGCTTAACCCTTGTCGGTTTGTTCAATCATCAATCCGAGAAATCCGTGCAGACGGAGTCGACATTTCTCGAAACGTACTTCGTTAAAGATTTCTTCGATTCTTCCAACAAACCGAACTTATGTTTTGAGCGACTCAATGCCAAAGGTGAGTCACTGGGCATTACGAAAAATGATAGAACCGCCATCGAGGATTTTATTCAGAAGAATGACGGTAACTGTAATGGCATCGAGTTGTCTCATTTCGAGGAACAGTTCATCAAAGCTCATATGAACACCATAAAACCTTCCGAACAAACAGCCCACTCGGTTAACTCGATACATCCCCCATCTGTAAGTAAAAAAGATGCGAAAGTGGATGGTAAGGCCAAGCCTCTAAATGCACCCAATATGAAGTATTTGAAAATCGATTTCAAGGAACGACGTTACAAATGCGAAACTTGCAACAAAAGATTCGTCAACTCTTCGGACTTCAAAAGACATGTAAAAATTCATACCGATGAGAAGCTGTTCGTATGTAGTATATGTACGAAAGGTAAATTGTTGAATTTTTAGATATTCTGTTTTTTGCCCTTATTTGTGCCAGACGTAAGTGTATTAATTTTTAAGATTTTGATGTTCCAGGATTTAGGAGCAACTCCGATCTCACTCGACACACGAGAATACACACTGGTGAAAAACCATATTCTTGCCAATATTGTAACAAACACTTTATTTCATCCGGAGACGTGAAGAGACATATTCGAGTTAGTACAGTATTATTTAATGTTATGACAATGAGGCTAAAAGAGTTAAGCCGGATAGTAATCTAATAAAATCGTGTTCGGTACAATAGTCAGTTGAATGTGTGACGAGGTTTGACTCAACTTTACGCGAAGAAATTAAATTTTTAAAATACTTTATGTTTGGTTCTTGATTGGTATTCTTGAAATTTTTAGAATTTATGCTGCGGTAGCAGGCGATAATAGGAATGCGCTCAACAAATATTTTATCAGTATCCGTTGGTCTTGTGTAGTTGTATCCCATTTTGAAGTTTAAAAAATTCAGACTCTTGGGCTGTTGGAGACTGGCCTAGTGCTTAAAAACATCAGTCGAACTTCGAACTTCTTATGTTTCACTCAATTACTATCTCTCACAGTCATAACTGAGTAGTTTGGAAAGTAAAAAATCTCGATAGCTCGGCAGTTGGAAAGATAGATTTCGTTTAGAATAGGCAGAATTTCAAATTATGTGTATTGCGGGTTGCGTTTATTATATATTTGAACAATTTTTTACTGTAATCACAAAGCCGAAATTCAGAAACTAACGGGAGGCTGTGGCCCATCTTTGAACTTGTCCAAGATATGGACCCAGAGTATACACATGCTAAATTTCGTCCTGATTTGCTAAGAAATACGTTTCCTACTTCTAGTTTGTTAAAAAATTCCGTCATATTCTAGAAATATGTATAAATTGTTGAGAAGGTGTTTTTGAGGTGTGGGGACCATAATCGGAAAAACTATGGTGAAATTTATCCGAAACCATGACATGCCATCTTTCGCAATTAGTAGATTTTACGAAATCTACCTAAAATGTAGCTCTATATTAATTGCTTCAGTATTTATTTATTTTTATTCCCAAAAATAAATGAAAAGAACAAGTTTTTGAGCCTTGGTGGTTTTCGAAAAGCAAATTTCCTGTAAAGATGCACCTCTTATAATGACCCCATTGAAATATCTTTTTTGTTTTTTGGGATAGATTTGGTCAAATCTACCTGTTGAGGAAGGTAGCATATCATAATTTTAGGAAAATTTCACTCAATGAGCATATGAATTAATATTAGTGGCTTTATACGCTTCGTTTTACACGACATTCAGTGAAGCCAGCTATCCCCACTCCATTAAACCTATACGCCCCATTTAGAATACATAGGAAATACACGTTTTAACCAGAATTTTTAGCCGTAATTCTCTTATTTAATGGGATAGCTACTTTTTCGTAATAAATGAAGTTTTAGAGGAAGTTTCAAAAAATAAAATGAGCCCAAAAACAAGAAGTTTCAGCCCTTCGAAGCCGAAAAAACTGAAAAAGAAGATGAAGTCGTGCATCAGTTTGGCGTAATTTAATGTTATCGGGAAACTTAACCCTAAAGAGAACTAATTATAACGACTCATTTTCATGAATTCACTGTTTTTGAGCCTAATCATCAGTTGTCTTTCGGGTCAGGTTTACTAATAACATTAAATTAAACTAATTTAACACACGATTTCATCTTTTTCAATTTTCTCGGCCTCCAAAGGCCTGAACTTCTTTTTTTTTGGTTCATTTTATTTTTTGAAACTTCCTCTAAAACTTCATTTATTACGAAAAAGTAGCTATCTCATTAAATAAGAGAATTATGGCCAAAAATTTGGGTAAAAATGCATATTTCCAATGTATTTTAAATGGAACATATAGGTTTAGTAGATTGGGGTAGCTGGCCTCCCTGAAAATGAGCGAATTGTGTCTCAAGTATTAATTCATATGCTCGTTGATTTCAGTAAAGTTTTTCAAATCTTGGTTCCCAGCCCCCAAAATCATCCTCCCCTCAAAAGTATATTTATATAGTATATAAAAAAATTTGTCAACAAACCAGAAGGCGTATTTCTTTATGAACCAGAACAAATTTTGGCTTGGGTTTACTTTAGGATTTTCGGTTCATATCTCAGTCGCCAAATCCTCCCATTAGTTTTCGAATTAGGGCTCTTTGAAGTTTACTTTATAATGCAACATTTTTAAAATTTATAATGAACACAACCCGCAATACACCTGTTCCTTTTTAACTGGCATTAGTCAGATACTAGTCGGAAAGGTGAATTTCGCCTAGAATTAGACAATTATCAAATTACGTGTGCTGCGGGTTGCGTTAATTATAAATTTTCAGGAATTTTGCATTACGAAGTGAACTTCAGTAAGCCATAATCAAAAAACTAGTGGGCGGATTTGGCCCATCTTATATAATTTTAATTTCTTTATATTCTACACGAAATTTACCTTTCCGTCTAACCTATCATCGGGATTTTTTTTTTTTTTTTCAATGGAATTGATGTTAATAGATGCCGTGGTTTAATCAAATTGGTAGTATTAAATGTAATAAATGAAGCACAACACGCTACTCTGATCGTTAAATTTTCAAACTCACCGACTTATTATCTTTGACCTAATACATAAAAAGTTGACTGAAGGGAAACACTGTGCTATAGTTTGTAATGTTTCTCTTAATTTATTTTCTAAAAGTTGAAATTTTCTTACTTCACGGAATACAAAATTCGAATGAGAGAATAGAGAAATTGGGTTTAAATCCTGGTTTAAGAAGAATGGCACCACTTTTGTATCTATTATACCAAAAATACCAAATTCAATTTCTCATTCGAACACATTGGGAATAAATGAAAATTTTTTTTAAATAATTGAATTAAATGAGCAAATAAATAAATTCCAAATTCAGAAATCGCAACAAACACAAATTTCGTAGATAAAAGTGAGATTGAAAAGTGTAAGATACCTTACAGGAGTGGCGATGTTTCGGCTTGAAAGTGATTCCACATTTCATTTCACCTCTATGAATACAATTTGGCATGTAAATCAGTTTGATATAAAATGAGGGTATTTTTCTTTATTTCTTTTAAATCGATTCAAATTGTTCGTATATTCTTTGTGCGCCCCCAGCTTACATATTTCCCTGCGCCTTTCATACATTTTATGCATTCCTGTTTTACTGCAGTCAACTGATGCTAAACTTCAGACTATCGTAGCATCAGTGCAACAAATCTCAAGAATACCACCTCAGATCGTACAGTAAACGCATTTGAATTTGTGAATATCTTCAAGTTCGTGAGATCCCAACGTTCCGCGGTTAATATAAATGTGGTCTGAACTGATGCGACGTTTTCGTTACAGGCTCACACCGGAGAGAAACCTTACGGATGCAGCATATGCGGGAAATACTTCGGTAGCAACGCGGACTTGACGCGACACACTCGAATTCACACTGGAGAAAGACCGTACGCGTGCCCTACGTGCAGCAAATTGTTCAGCACGACGGCCGACGTGAAACGCCACAGCCGAATACACAGCGAGGCGAAACCCTACGAATGCGAAATCTGCAAAAAGTGCTTCAAAGGCTGCTCGGATCTGACGAGGCACCGAAAAATTCACAGCCCTGAAAAACCGCACGCCTGCAACGTTTGCGGCAAAAATTTCAAATTCAGCGGCGATCTCACCAGACACTATCGAATCCACACCAACGATAAGCCGTACGTTTGCAGTATTTGCAAAAAATGTTTTCGCACCAACCCCGACCTTACTCGCCATTCCAGACTCCATACCGGAGAGAAACCGTTCAGCTGCAATTTGTGTTTGAAACGTTTCACCAACAGTGCCGATCTTACTCGACACATTGTCATGTGCGTCGGAGGTAAATTCATCGAACCACCTGCGCCCAATCCCGTTTATTCGCCTTCAAGGTGTTCCTGAACAAACAACTCTAAATTTTGTTTTTAATTTTTTTCTTTTTTCTTTTTTTTTTTTGTTTGTTTGTTTTTATTTTTTTATTTTTTGGCCTGTAATGGTTTCGTGAACGGCTTTCGCATTCTTGTGGAGTCACGTAAGTTGTAAATACTCGATGTTCATTTTTCCGTTTAGCAAAACTTTTCAAGTGTGGCTGACCATGTGAAAACCGAACTCTTAAATAGTTTTCCGTCACTGTGGGACGTTCATTATTTTAAAAACATTGTATATTTAATGTCTCTGTATGTTGTCATGATTGCAAGGTAATATTGTAAAAGCTAGTCTGTGACGCCTATCTTTGTGACGCTCGAAATCCGCGTCGATTAATGGGAATATCAATAATGTATTGAAGACTGTAACGGTTTGTCTGGATTCCAGCAGCATATTAGCGCATTTTTCTATTATCGGTACTTTCATATTTTGGCCAAAAAAAACGTTCGATTCGTTCGATTCGTATCGGAAAAACCGGTACCTACTTCATTGTAAGATTTTCATTCGTAAAAAAACTTTCATGGTTCCTCTTTTTAAGCAGTGCTTAAAATAGTAATTTGAATTGTGTATTGTCTTATTGATGGTGAGCAGTCGAAACTAAAGAAGCACGTGCTATTCGAGAAGTATTATTATCCCCTTTCTAAAACCTCGTTTTGAGCCTTTTGCTCTGTCAACATTTGCCAAATTCTACCTTTTTCAGCGTATAAAATGTATAAAGTAACCATAATACTGTAAAAAATGATTCGTTCGTTTGCATGCGCATTAATTTGTTTTTCTGCACTGTTAATAATTATTATGTTAAATTACACTCGTCGTACTGTACTGTTTCAAAAAATATTTATTACATTTGTTCTTGATACACTTGTACATAAAACATGATCTCATTTAGTTACCAATTGAAAATATGTAATGATTGGTATTCAACAAAATACGTGCGTATACTATTCCATTTGATCATTTTGTGATACTATTTAGTTGCTTTTTCTACGAATCCTGGCAAACATTGATATTCCCAAGTGCGACAGTTTTATTATATTCTTCTTCTTTTTCGTAATAAATATTTTGTATGCTGTGTTTCTCTTATATTATAATTTTGAATTTTATCCTTTTTCTTGTTGGTGTATCGTCTGTGTATTATTCGATCTTATTTTCGATGAAACAAAACGCGCGGCGTGTTTCCAGTTTACGACAAAACGTTGCGCCTCTGTACGTCGACATTTTCTGGTCGTAACTTGCTTACGAGTGTGCCGTATTGATACAGAACGTTTTTTCGATGCTACTTACAAAAGAATAGCGAATCAGTTTTTATTTTTCATCTGTCTTGTGTAATGCATAGTATCCATTCGAAAACCTGGTTCATCCACGGTGCTTAAATTCTTCGTCGATTAAACATGAGTGACTACCCTAAAGTATTCATCACGGAGGACCTGTACTTGGCGTGCATGTCGTTAAGTTGTACCACAGACATAACCAATTATGTGGCATTCATTGTTGGAGAGGTAATTTTTCATGCTGAAATTGTTGATGTATTGTGTTTTCGAAGGATGAGACGAAAAAGTAGATGGTGTTGGTAGTGTAGCATATTTAAGTTCACTGTTTTCATTGGGCGAAGTAGTTTATTATTTTTGTATGTGAATTAAGTTTTATGGAAAGTAATCTGTGCTCGCTAAAAAACTCTGGCGCAGCAATGCTTTACTAGAACACCCTGCATGTTTGGCAATTTTCATCTACAATACCAAAATAACCTACAACCTAAATTAATGCAATGCAGAAAAGACGCTCGTAACTCCTTGCGCCGTAAATACGACAAATATACTTCAATCCACACATGCGACTTGCTTTTTTCCGAAAATTTTCATTTGATTTACATTTTTCTCGGAAACAACTGAATCAAGAAGCACCAAACCTCTGTCAGACCTGGTCCTACATGAGAATTACATTTTGTAAAAATTTCAGCCTTACGTCTTCTGTAGTTTACTCAAAATCCTGAAAACGAATCACTTTTCCAAGAATTTTTTGTTCTTCACTTTTGTCGGAAACTACCGAACTAATAGGCAATAAGTATCAGACCTGGTCGCTGTATTATAAGAAATACCTTTTATGAAAATTTCAGTTCTATCTTTTTCGTGCTTTTATCAGAACAGTGAACATAAAATTCTCTCTCGCAATTTTGTCTTTTCCAGTTTTCTCGGAAAATACTGAACTAATAGGCACCACCAAATCTCTATCAAACTTGCACATACATAGAAAAAATGAAAACACTATTTTTTCAAGAATTTTTATTTTCCTGTTTTCCAGGAACTCCGGAACCAATAAACTCTATTCACTTTCCAGTGGAAAAACAAAAAAAAAAGTCACTACCTCTTTCAGTTTTTACATCAGCCGATAAATTTTTACAACAAATCGGTGCAAGGGGGTGGCACACCGTCCACTTCCCCTTTGCGTGGCCTCTGATTTCAGCCCTATCCCTTTTGCAATTTTCTCAAAACTGTGTGAACAGAAATTCTAGGCAATACGTACACACATATATATATATACATATATAAGTACATTTAGAAAAAAATTAAGTAAATCGAAAATATTTTCGATTAGTTCTGGAAAAACTTTTGCGTGAGCTTAAACTTCTCTTCACGTCAAACGATATCAAAGGAGAAAATTTAAAATCTATCGGGATCAGAATTCTTTTGAGTGATATTAAATCTCAATATCGTCTCACGATTAGACTCTATAAGACATGGCTGGATAACCCATCGCTCTCTACATATATTTTGAAAGAAAATATCCAAATCTTTAAGCGGACATTATAAATATGTAAAAAATTTTTTTTCCACAATTTGGTAAGAAAAAAAAACTATAATGACTCATATTAATGTCCTTTTTTTTTTCAGATTTTCATGATGTAATTTTTTTGAATGTATCCAAAAAATTCCAGATAACTATATATATTATGTATATATATTATATAGGTAAATAAAAAGATCGAGAAAAATTGTCAGCCCTCTTCGAGATTCCTCTATTATTCGCACATAATTCATAAATTCTACATTACTGAGAAAAGAACTTTTCGAACTGGCGATCAGGTTTCATTTATTTAAAAATTTAGAATACATTCCAGAATTTTTTACATTTTTTTAATTGGTACCTAGCGAAAACGAATTAGTGCATATTTCTTTTTACGAAATTGTAACAAAATTTCATACACTTTTTCCCGTTCACCTTTTCATTTTCAAAATTAATTTTTTGTTTTTTCCAAACTTAAGTAAGTAAGTATATTAATTTGACTGAATTTTCAAGTTTTTATCAAACTATTCAACATGGTAAAGATGAAAATGACGAACATGCGATTAATATAGGTAGCGCCATTTACTTATATTTGGGAAGGTACCACCCACACCCACCCACACGCACACACAATATATATATATATATATATATATATATATATATGTGTATATTCTAATATTTAGTCACGATTATCTATGACAGATCGAATTGATATAAAATTACAGAGAAAACTGGAGGGAAGAGACAATTATCGTGGGGATACCCCCACGAGTCCTGCGCGCCTGGCGTGCGCAAAGGACACATGCCTACCGAAGCAATGTAGGTAGGCATGTGACCGGGCTGAGGCGGCCGCTTCATACCGTTGTCACGCAGTGAGAGAGTAAGGTGTGTGCCAACAGATTTATTTAATGTCTCCGGACGTAAAACACATTATTTATAAGTACAAGAAGATAGTGGTGAGATACCACTACATGGTAGCAGAGGCAGGAGAGGAGTGAATCGGCAAATACGATCTTTTTTTAAAAGGATCGGCCTAAAACAATATAACGGGAATTAAAATTCGGCGAATTTTAATTACCTAGCAGAAAAACGGACTTGTAATACAGGCCTGTTTTCCTGTATGCTATATTACGCTCCAAAAGTCAATACAAATTGAATACTTGAAAAAGAATTCAACTTGCAGACGTAAATAAAACAAAATTGTAACGCAATTTTGAATAGCCTAAATTAGAAGTTCTAATTCAATTTTCGATTGTTACGTATTTGTGATGAACAAATACGTTATAGGCATTATTTTTCGTCTCTCATATGCAGGTTCTGGTGACGAACTTGCCACGAAAAATACTTATTTGCGACTCACAGGGAAATAATACGAAACAATTGTTTTTTCACCTCTAATCTACAGGTTCCCATAACGAACCTGTCGAGGAAATTAATTATTTGCAACTTGCAAATAAATAATAAAATAGGTAAATCTTCGTCTGTTACGTATTTGTGATAAACAAGTACAATATAGGCATCTACCTTTTTGTCTCTCGTAGACAAATTCCAATAGCGAACTTGTTGAGAAAATTATTTACCTGCCAATCGCAGATAAATAATATGGTAAAAAACTTTTTTTTTCACCACTCTCACCTACGAGTTCTATCCATGAACTTGTTAAAGGAGATACTTATTTGCGGATCGCAAGTAAGCAAAAAAATGTCATCTGCAAATTCGGACGTCGAACTTGCTAAGAGAAATATTTATTTGCAACTCACAAGCAAATAATATGATAAAATAGTTTTTCTTTCGTCTCTCATCTGCAAGTTCTAACAACGAACTTGCTGAGAAAAATACTTATTTGCAACTCGCAAATAAATAATATGATAATACATTTTTTTCCGTCTATCATCTACAGGTTCTGTTAACGAACCTGCTAACTAAATTATTTATTTGCAACTTGCAAGTAAATAATAACAAAAAAAATATTTTTTTATTTTTATTCATCACTCTCATCTACAAATTCCGATGACGAACTTGTTGAGAGAATTATTTATTTGCAACTTGCAAATAAATAATAAAACAATCATCTCTTAATTCCTTTTCAAATTCTCACCTACAAATTCTAATGACAAACTTGTGAGAATTACTTATTTGCAATATGCAAGTAAATAAAGAAATAATTTTATCATCTCCCCTATACAGGTTCTAGTGACGAACTTGTTGAAGCAATTATGGCATTTATAGCAAGTACCTGGTAATAACAGGTATATGTAAAAAATTAAACGGCCTCTCCACTGTACATTTACTCTCAAAACAATTGAAGAAAACCCAGTTATTAAGAGTAAAATATTCCTTCATACAAGGAATTGACAATGTACGTAATAATTATCAAGGCCATCGTTGGGGATACCATGTTGATACAACCAACATGCGACAAACGGCTAAAGATTCTTTGGAAAAGAATCTTCAGCCGCCCCCAGCAAAATACGTAATATGAAACAAATGTCTTTCATCACGTAGAATTGAACCTTTTCGAAGAATTCAATACAAGCAGATAGTCAAACACTACCTGCCGCAGTTGAAAAGATGGCCGACGGCTTTCTTCATTGCAGCAATAGAAGAAAACGGTCGGCCAACTCAAAAAAATCAAGGCCGATCCATCGTAAATCTTTACGAAACAAGAGTGAGTGAAAAAGAGAAAAAATTATCTCCCTTCTCACTCACTCCCATACGAAAGAATACGGCATGGCAAAAATATAAAAGATACCATTTTTTATACAAAAAATGACATCGGCAATAGTAAGGCCCGATATAGAAAAAGACTTGATTCAAATCTTTTGTTCTATAACCTATACCATCCTTGATAAAGAATTATCAAGGACGGCAACGGACAACCCTTACACACAAAAAAATATATACGTATACATCGTGTATGTCATATCTTTGGAACAAAGATAAAAAATACGTAAAAATACACACACACAAAAATAGATCGACAGGCTGCAACTCCAAATGGAAATGCAGAAGCATCATTCGTACATTTGCTTCCGAACGATGTCCTGTCCAATCGATCTTACTGTGATTTTGTGTGCCATTTTATTAATTTTATTGTGTATTTTTTCGTTGATCGTACGTAGTTTTTTGTGCCGTCTTCTATTAAAACTAATAAACAATTTTTACGAAAAATTGTACGATAATAGACGTAATTTTAGTGCAAATTCGTCGTCAAATTATCGGCCATTTTACAGAATAAAAAATTACTTTCGTAAAGTAATATCGCGCAAAAAGTTCGGCGTTTATTCAGCAAAAAATTTACGTACAACACCGACGGTCAGTGAGAAGGGATTCTACTGGTCCTCAATTTTTTGTAAAATCAAAAAATCGAAACGAAATTGGTAAGTACCAGTGCAATTAATATTTGTTGTGTTCCAAATATTGAGATATCGCCTAAATTCGTGTACTTCGCCAACAACCAAAACATGATGGAGGATGGATTTTGAACAGCATCGACCATGGGAATTAGTATGGGATAATTCTCATGGTTGATACTGAAAATACATCTACCATCTTATTCCTTGCAGACGAAAAATTAAGGAATTCGTCAACAAGGAAGGTATAGGACATCGCCCTATAAGTAATTAACACAATTTTGCATACAAAATTGCGTAAAAAAGATCGCATTTTCGTGATCCTAATATACAAAAATTAAAAACAAAGATGATTTTTTGCAAGTTCACAATAGAAATTGCGTAAAAAACATCGTATTTTTGTATTCCCAACCTTCAAAAATTAGATTTATAATTAATTTTTGACAATTTTGTGGTCAAAATTGTGAAACAAATTTTTTATCTTTTAACATTTTACAAATGTTAGTACGGAAAAATTTTTTTCAACAGTGACACAATTCAATTAGTTCGATTAAACTTACGAGTGCCGCGACTAAGGGAAACGTCATTGCGCCCCCGGGTCATGCCCAAATTTTGATTTGACATGACCCGGAAAACACTTTGAAAAAAGAACATTTAGACATTACGTAATCATAAATCTCAGCAATCTTGAAAGCAAAATTGCACAAGAGACATCATAAATTTCGTAATACTATTATGTGTATTTAAATTTCATAATGATCTTCAACAATCTTGTGTTCAAGATTGTAGACGAAAATCAAGTTCCCAACAAGAATTTTTTAAATTTTTGTAGAAAAAAGGTGTTCATATTGGCGCAATTTCGTTGCTCTCTTCGTAATATTTGTATTTAATCTACAACTGTCGCGAATTAGAGAAACCTCATTGCGCCCCCGGGTCATGCCCAAATTTTAATTTGACATGACCCGGACAACACTTTATTAAAAAATTACAAAGCAAATTTGTTTCAAAATTGCGAACATAATTTTTTTTTGGAGCAAAATTTGAAATTATAATTTTGTACAAACCAGCCGCGACTTTGGAAAACTTCATTGCGCCCACGGGTCATGCCCAAATTTTCATGGATTTGACCTCGTGGACACTTTGACAAAAAATTGAAAAGTCAGAGTCAACAAACCACCATACGATCTTGCATACAAAATCACATGGTGTTCAAAAAACAACAATGTTGCATAGCTACAGATACTACAACATTGTATTTTATAATTTTGTACAAGTACACTAAATCATACAAAATTAAATTTTCAATCATAGGTCATACTAAAATTTAAAAATTTTAGCTACAACCTGTGTGCAATAAGATGACAAAAAATTTGGTTTATTGAATGAAATTTTTTGTAACCCTTATTTTTCAAACCTAGAAATGCTTGTCATGATGTTGCGTTTTGCGTTCAACAAAACGCAACCACTTCTATGTTTTTCAAAATGAAAAAAGAAAAAACATTCTTTTTTACCACATAATGATAAACGTAGAAATGCTTAACATGATGCTCCATCATGCATTTAACAAGTCACAACCATTTCTACAATAGCCAAAAATTTCTTTAGGTACAAAGTGTGAAATGCTTGTCATGGCGTTGCATCGAGATAAACTCAATGCAACCACTTCAACTTTGTTTATACAGTCTCTCACGTTGGTATTGCGCCATATAAAAATTATGACGCAACAAACCACAGGTACAGCATATTTGAACCAAAAATGCACACAAAACTCACTACTCTGGCAGTACACAGCACATTTAGACGATCATTAAGAAGAACACAACAAATAATTAAAAATTGTATAATTTTTGCATAAATATTATTGTAAATGTTCTTCAACAGAAAAATGTCGTCAAATAATGACACATCGGAGACATCTAGTTCACCACCTCCACCACCAACCGAGCCGGCACCGGTAATCCTTCTCGCTCCACAACAGATCTTGGAGCAGGGAACGTCAATGCCAACATTGACACCTCCTCCACCGGGAATTACCATGCCACGGACGTCAACGTCAAATCCATGTAATATGGCGGCAGCGGCTAAACAGCTTGCGGAGCAAACTGGAAAGTCGCTGGCGCAGGTGGAGAAAAGCCTGCTTGCAAAAGCAGCAAGCAGCGCCCGTAAGGACGGTACAGAGTATAGCATCAGCAACATGAGTGGTGTCGACGAATATGAACTCGCTCTAGAGATATTCACCGAGACACTTCATGTGGCTGATGCATACCTGCTCGACCTAGCTGTATTGCTGAACACACCGGAACTCACTTTTGTGCAAGCACGAAAGGAACTACCGGTTATTAGCAATACGATAGAAGAGCTAAAAAACCATCCAGTAGGGGCAGCCAAACAGTTCATCCTCCTGGCCAAAACAATTATTAAACAATTTTTGGTCAAGCAGGGAGAGATCGAAGCCAGATTCCCTCTGATTCCGATCTCATCCCTAACGCTCAACCAGCCCCAAGTTCCTCCCGCCACTCCAGCTGACTCAACATCCTGTACAAACCGACAGGATGCAGTAAGTCAAGAGGAGGCACGCCTCTGCGCTGAACAGAGACGTGCGGAGGAACAGAAGAGGGAGGAGGAGCTTAGGGAGATGGCCGAAAAGGCTGCCTACGACCACCTGCGTAGAGCGCGGTACAAAGCGCAGATAGCAGAGATCGAGAAAATGAAGGAGGATCTAGTTCAGCGAGCGCAGGCAAACTACGGCTTGAGTTTCGAGGAATTCAAAAGCCGATATGTAGTGCCTGCAATCGAAAGAGGTAATACAACTCCTAATTCAGTTAGTACCGATAAAAGAGATTGCCCGGATGAATTTCATGTAAAAGAACATGTATGGACACTTCAAACCATGACCAGGAAAGCATCGCAACCTCAACCCCTAACCAAAATTGTTTGTCGCCTACGATTGCGAGCTTGGAAAAGCCAAACTCGCAATACTCAGCAACAGCTCTGGTACCCAGACCTATAACCGCAAGAAACCACACTGAAGTCACTCAACACCCAAAAGTCGTGGACCCAATTCCCCGATGTTGGGAACTGGACCCCCATGACACTGTTGAGCAACCTCTAGCGAATTTGAAACCACCCAAAATTCTACCTAGAGAAATGGGATGGAGCCACCCTGACATATCCAGGATTTATAAGAAGTTTCAAAATGTATGTGCATCTCCGCACAGACATTGCGATTCCTCAAAAAATTAACATCTTGCAAAATGCAATGCCTAAGGACATTGTCCAAAAGTTTAGTCATTTTGCACCAGATGATGTTGGCTACATCCAGAGACTTCAATTTTTGCATGACAGGTTTGGGGATCAGAGTAAAGTGAGAGCGGAAATCTGGTATAATATAACCGAAGTTCCTACCTCAACTAACACCATTTTGTCAATCCAAGACGGAATGGATGGTATTGCTGTCCTAATTGATCGATATCGGCTGGTTTCTACGGTAGTTGATGAAGAACAATTGTTCAACGTCACGGTGAAGAAATTCCCACCTAGAGCCTATATTAACAATCTGAAAAGCAGTGAAAGACATGTCTCTCACCTATTTTCAGCTATCCGAGAATTTATTAAGATACATGAAATGTTTGAAAACAAACATCCAATGAATCAAAATCCTCCAAGATATACTAACCAAAACAAAAAGGGACAAGCTAAAGCCAGTCCTAAATTTTTGGCCGCAACTTTTCAAAAAGCTGACAACGATCAATATACAGACCTAGGAAAAGATAAATCTAATCCTAGAAATAAAAAACAAACAAGAAAACAAAAACCTAACAGAAAACACGCACATACCTTCAATGTTTCAGAACAAAAGATCCAAGTGGAAGCGCAGATTGCTCAAGATACTCCACGGAGCATCACCAATATGCCGCTTACCCCAGACAAACCCTGCTTGTTTTGCACAAGCAGGCACCCTTCGTTTCTCTGCTTCGACACACGCTATAATACCCTCCAGAAAAGAGAGAGGGTATATGACGCGCGAAAGCTTTGTCGGAAATGCGGTTGCTGCCATGCAGCAACAAATTGCCGACAAACGACGGAGGCACACTGCAAGTGGTTTGATTGTCTATCATCAAACCACCATGCAAACCTGTGCCCCAAAGCGCCGTACCCGATCTCGGAGAGGCATATGGAGAGGTGGTATGCGAACCTTCGGGAGCGCAAGGAACTAATCAGTAAGCAACAAATTGATAAACAACTTGTCATGCCGAAAAATTCTGCAATGTCTAATAATACCTTTGTCACACAGGGCGAGCAATACGATAAATGGTTGCGACCCAGAGCACCATTGGAGCTCAGTGCTGAACAGAAGGAGTGCTTGCCAGTTAGTAGTGAGTACTTCCTATCCTTTATTAAACACAATAAAAATTCTACTTTTCTTGTGTTTGAGGCCTATGCTCAATCTCCGTTTACAAAAAACCCGATTAAAATAAAAGGATTTTTTGATTGCGGTAGTATCGACACCTTTGTAACAAAGGCCTATGGATTCGAATCCTTGAAATTAAAAGGATATGAAAGTGAATTCATAAGACTTAAAGGTGTAGAAAATCAAAAATCTAATGTTTTTAAATCTAGCCTAGTGGATTTTGAAATTCAAACTCCACAAGGCAAAAATGTACAGATCACGGCAAAAACAATAAATTGTATAACCCACAATTTGAAACAGCCTGATCTTACAGGATTTCGTAAACATTACCCGCAATATTCAGACATTGAATTTTCAAAAATGGAGAATGAGCATACAATCAACCTATTATTAGGAAACGATTATATGTGGTCATTTGTAAAGCGAATTGAACATATAACACCTACCCTTACCCTCATAGAAACTGAGTTTGGCCATATGCTAGGAGGTATCATTCCAAATCAGAATGATATCGATGAAAAATTCACTCCAGTATTTTTCATCAATCCTCAGGAAGTAGAAAATCTATGGAGACTGGATGCAATTGGCATTGAGTCGAATAACTTAGAAGAAGCTCAAGCGGAAGCTCAAGCTTTACAGTTATTCTACAAAAATGTGGAGTTGGTAAACAATCGTTATCAAATTAGATGGTTGTACAAAAATTATCCGCCACCATTGGCCGATAATTATAACCTATCTTTTAAACGATTAGAACACCAGCTCCCTAAAATGCAGAAAATGCCAGAATTCTATCAGAGGTATAATGAATATTTCATCATGCTACTCAATCTACAAATGATAGAAAAAGTTGATCCAAACGCCAACGACAGCATTATACACTACCTACCCCATAAGGGAATACTTGACTTAACAAAAAGTACACCACTTCGTGTAGTTTTTGACGGGTCTGCAAAAACAAAGCAATCAAAATATTCATTAAATGATTGCATGTTTAAAGGAGCTAATTTCCTACCCGACCTTATGCAAATACTTCTATCTTTCCGCAAAGATAGATACGCTATAATTGCAGACATAAAGAAGGCCTTTCACCAAATAGGACTACATCCTGATGATTGGGATGTAACAAGATTCCTATGGGTAAAGGACCCTTCCACTAAGCAAATCCAACATAATTATCTACAGATTTCAAAGGGTACCGTTTGGAATAGTGACAGCTCCATTTCTACTGGCAGCTATATTGCTACACCATTTTCAAACGGCCAATCCTGAATTTCACAAAAAGTTTTCCGAAAACTTTTATGTAGATAACTTAGTAACATCCTTACCAACTTATGAAGGATTATTGGATTTGCATAATGAGGCTAACAACCTCATAGAGGATATCTCGATGGAATTGTCCCAATGGGGAACAAACTGTATTCCATTGAGAAAAAACTTCAATCCTCAACATGCTTTAACTAAACCTCAAGTTAAAGTCTTAGGATTAACTTGGGATATGGATAAAGATGTCGTCTTTATCAGCTCTCCCAAATTGAAAAACCTAGATCAAAACTGGACAAAAAGACTCTTCCTTAAGGCAGTGTCACAATTTTTTGATCCACATGGCTGGTTTGCCCCAGCCTCTATTCCATCTAGAGCCTTTATAAAAAGACTCTGGAATGAAAATTATAAGTGGGACGAGTCCCTACCTCCAACGCTACAACATATAGCGACGGAGTTAGTTAAAGATTTGTCCAACTGCACAGAATATTTTATGCCCAGGCAAATATATTCTGGTACATTTAATCCAGATATATGTCAATTACATATATTTGTGGATGCATCAAAAATAGCATACTCCGCTGTAGCATTATTACGTTTCAGCAATACTGAAACCAATAATGCAGTAGTCAGATTTGTCTTTGGAAAATCCAGAATTGCTCCTATGAAAAATGTAACAATTCCAAGAATGGAACTGTTGGCAGCATTAATAGGAGCAAGAGCAGTGCAAAATATTAGGAAACCGTTAGACTTAAGTAATTGTCCTACTTACTTATGGTCAGATAGTAAATGCGTTCTAACATGGTTATTAGAACGTAGAGTACTAACGCAATTTGTCTCGAATAGAGTAACAGAAATAAAAAAGGTTCCAAATTTGCAATTTCGGTATGTCCCATCTGCAGACAACCCTGCAGACATCGGCTCAAGAGGTTCAATGATTAGTGATCTTTTTCACTCTACCTGGTGGTCAGGCCCAGACTGGTTGAGAAACAGTCCGGAATCATGGCCAGAGACTGACTTACACGTAATTCAGTCTCTACCAGATATCTCAGAGGAAGATGAAACTGTACCAGTTTTTTCAACCCTCAGAGAATCATTAAAAATTTCTGAAAATTTGTCAAAAATGATACCTCAAGAGCAAGATATGTTGCTTGACAGTCACAAAACTGCTAAATTACATAGACAACTGAAATCACGCAAACTTGCAATACCTAAATTCAAAATGGGATCGGTCAACCACATTTGTACAGTGAAAATATTTGCTACACAAATTGACCAAGGATTACAGGATATGGACCATAACGGACCACATTCTGCACAATCCTCATCCCAAATTGGTTCACAACAGGTTCTGGATTTATCTACAAAATCAAAGTTAGATCAACCAAAACCAACTCCGTATGATACATTCATACACGAACCAACAAATACTCCATTCAATATAGACATAACAAATTTCAATACTCTAGTCAGTTTGAAGCAAACTTTTTACCACTGCATAACAGCAGTCAGAAAGTTTGCGAAAAAACAAATCAAAAGAACTAGATCGGTTTCACCTTGGGTTTTATTACCTAACAACTATCAATTTGCACTGCTATGCTTTATTTATGCAGATCAGAAAAAACATTTTTCTGATTTATTTAAAGCATTACTGGCACCAAATCCACCAGATTATGTAGCATATGAAAAATTTCACATAATCGTAGACGAATCAGGACTACTGAGATTGAGAAACTATATACCAGTAACACCTTTTACTGAAGATACATTATCTCCAGTACTGTTACATCCAAAATCTCATTTGACAAAACTCATACTACTCAATGTACACACATTGAATAGTCACACCGGAGTAAAATACACAATGGCTGCTTTTCGCAGAACGTATTTTGTACCGAGAGCAATGAGAATTCTACCGGGTGTCCTTAAAAAGTCGTGCCTGATTTGTAAGAAATCAGACAAACGACCGTATGCTCAACCTACTCATGCGAGCATGCCGGACTTTAGGCTAGTGCCTTTCACTCACCCGTTCACTTATACAGGTGTAGATATTTTTGGCCCGTATTCAGTCTTTGACGAATATCTACCAAAAAAGAAGAAAGCACTAGCCACCCCAACAACACCTGCTTATAAAAAGTGGGTGCTGATATTTACTTGTCTCTCAACGAAAGCAGTATACTTTCTCTCACTATCGTCACTGATGACAGGAGAGATATGGATAGCATTCCAGACGTTCTTTGCTGATCGGGGAACGCCAAAGGAAATGCTATCCGACAATGCAGCCCAATTCAGACTTGTCGCAACACACTTGCCACAATTCTGGGATGCATTTACCAAAGACTGCAGCATTGAAGACAAACTGCAGCAAAAAGGGATAACATGGCATTTCACGCCACCCAAAGCACCTTGGTACGGTGCAACCTATGAAAGACTCATAGGCATCTACAAACAAGCCTTCGAGCGAGTTATGGGGCCACACTCACATCATAAACTTAATTTTCAAGCAGCGCTTAAAAATATACAAGTTATGATGAACGAGCGTCCGCTTTGCTCAGCTGTAGATGAAGCGGAGCAAGTAACACTTACTCCCGCCCATTTCATGCATGCAAACTTTAGAAATTTCACCTTAGACCTTGATAAGCCAATAACAGAAACAACTGTAATGGCTAAAAATTTACAAAGTCTATGGAAAAAGGACAAAGATAATTTACAACATCTTTGGGCAGCATGGAAAGGCCTTTATCTCCCATACTTGAGAGATAGAGTTCCACAAGGTGTGAGTAATATTTACCGCACAGTGGCATTCCAACCTAAGGTTGGTGACATAGTCCATGTTCTGGACATAATGTCAAAACCAGGAGTCTACAAGTTAGCAACTGTAGTCAGCCTGCTGACATCACGTGATGGTAAAGTCCGCCACGTGGATGTCAGATTACCCAGCTCTAATATAGTCACGAGACCCATAAAGTTCTTGGCACCATTAGAGCTGAGCATCCCACCCTCAGAAGATAGTTCACCAGCAACTAACTTACAACTGAGGGAATGATCTGGAAAATGGAAAATACACTCAAGAGCTACCACTCTAATGCGGAACACCACATTAGAACCTAGCTATCTTTGAAGATATGGCAAAACTATTTGTTCAAAGCTTACTTTCATCGTCCAGCAACCCTTCGAGGATAAAGTGGGTGAAAGGTGATAGCGGATCGCGATCCAACTGACCTGAATTTGATATGATAACTTTATTATAAATCCTTTATAACAAACTTATTATCACAAGTTTGGAAACAACATTGCTAATTACCAATTATCTTCTTACAGAGTCACTCCTGAATAGCACTAAAAATCCGTCCGAATCCTGCTCCCGCCTGTAAGCAATATTGTACTAATTTATCATGCAACGCATAATAAATTAGCGGGAAGCAAATCATACAAGATGGAACCTGAACCAGATTCCATCTACAAGAAGAAAAACATACTTATGTTTCTTCGTCCATGCTTTATTATTGTTTCAATAATAAAGCATAAGACAATTTGTATAATAATTGTAAATATGATTTTTGTTCCTATGTATAGATTTTCGGTAGTTATAATTTTTTATGTTTTTATGTTTCTTAAATAAACGAAAAATTGTATCTGAGTGTATGTACCTAATTGTTTCCTTTACAGATCATTAGGGCCTTATTACCAGTCTTGGAAGACCGGTGATGGACACCGCCCCCAGTATCGTGGGGATACCCCCACGAGTCCTGCGCGCCTGGCGTGCGCAAAGGACACATGCCTACCGAAGCAATGTAGGTAGGCATGTGACCGGACTGAGGCGGCCGCTTCATACCGTTGTCACGCAGTGAGAGAGTAAGGTGTGTGCCAACGGATTTATTTAATGTCTCCGGACGTAAAACACATTATTTATAAGTACAAGAAGATAGTGGTGAGATACCACTACAACAATTACATCGTTGGTTTGTTTTTGTATGTATCGGAAATCACAATGAAGGAAATGTTAAACCCTAAAATATGCCACGCAACCTATGATAATACAAATAAGGGAGCCGCAATTTTGGGATTTTTGTGCGATCAATCTTTATGCGTCGTTGGTTGGTTCCATCCGCACAAGCATCCGCTCTCTTCGGGTTTGACGTCTCATGGTATGGTAAAACTTTTGAAAAATGAACATGCGGTAGCTTGCGCAATTATGTTTTAATTCGTACGCCCAATAAACTTTGATTCCTTCGAAAATAAGATATCTTCTCGTTTGAAGAAAAGTTGTAAAAAATTTGAAATATCATGTAAAAAATGTATCTATAATTTGTGTACCTATAATGAGATTTTTTTTCCCTTAGATTCTATGATTCTCAATAGTTTAACTGAAAGAGAACCGAACCTATTTTCTCTTATTGCTTCGATTTCCGCGAATTCGAATCAAGTAATAATTCATGATGTGGAGAAAATTGGCTCACAAAATAGTACCTTATTTATTTACTCGCACTTGTCAAAT
>WOFM01000297.1:0-31548 GCA_011428145.1 Ericerus pela | reverse complement strand
TGCTAAAGCTTGCACTTCTTTCGGCCAGGTAGCCGACCACATTAATACTTGACGATCAGGCTACCAAAGAAACATGTAAACATTGAATATCATCAATACATTAATGACTGTTGTTAAAATGACACATAATAATAAATACCCGAATCTGTTCAATGATTGTACGAATTTGTGGTTCGAAACCCATGTCTAACATTCTGTCAGCTTCATCTAGAACTAAATATGTGCAACGTAATAAATTCGTAGCACCACGTTGTAAAAAATCGATAAGTCTACCGGGCGTTGCGATAACAATTTCTACTCCACGTTCCAAATTACGAGCCTGAAAAATTATACTTTTTCACAACTGATCCCACATGAAAGTACACGAAGATATTAAACGTACTTGAGGTCCTTTCGGGGTGCCTCCGAATAGACAAGTTGTTCTGATATTCGATGTTTCCAGCATGTGTGCAACTGATTGAATTTGTTGAGCCAATTCTCGAGTGGGAGCCAGTATTAATGCAATTGGGCCTTCGCCTTTACAAACACCCTTTTGATTGATTATGTGAATTGCTGCTGGCATCATATACTACAAAAATAAATAATAAAATAAATAAACACTGGGAAACAGGGAAATTTACAATAAATTTAGGCTCAAGAGAATAATGTTGTACAGTTGACTGGCTCCATCAAAATAAGATTTGTGAAGTTAATTATTCTGTACGTCAATTTTCCATAATTGACAGAAACTAAATTTAAATCCAATTTAGTTAGAGAAATCACAATAATGGAAAATTAAAGAAAAATCAGATTTTTAATAATTTTAAACTCAACAAAATAATGTTATACAGTTGACTGACTCCATCAAAATAAAATAAGCGAAGTTAATTATTCTGTGCGTTAATGTTCCATATTTGACAGAAACTAAATTTAAATCCAATTTAGTTACAGAAATCACAATGATGGAAAATAATAAAAAACCAGATTTTCAATAATTTTAAACTCAGCAAAACAATGTTATACAGTTGACTGACTCCATCAAAATAAAGTAAGTGAAATTAATTATTCTGCACGTTAATATTCCATAATTGACAGACACTAAATAAGAATACAATATAGTTAGAGAAATCAAAATAATGGAAAATGATGAAAAAATCAGATTTGCAATAATTTTGAGCTCAAGAGAATGATGTTATACAGTTGACTGACTTCATCAAAATTAGTGAAGTTAATTATTCTGTACATTAATGTTCCATGATGGACAAAAACGGAATATCAATACAACTTAGAGAAATCACAATAATGAAAAATGACACAAAACAAATCTGCAATAATTTTAACCTCAAGAGAATAATGTTATACAGTAGACTGACTTCATCAAAATATGATTGGTGAAGTTAATTACTTTGTACGTTAACGTTCCACAACAGAAAGTATAACTAAATTTCAATCTAATCAAGTTGAAGAAATCACAATAATTGAAAATGATAAAAAGCAAACATTCTTTCTTACGGCAAGTGTCTTCCCAGAACCAGTGTGAGCTATGCCAACCAAATCTCTTCCACTTAGCGCAATAGGCCATGCCTGAGCTTGAATTGCTGTCGGTTCAGAAAAGCCTTGAATCATAAACTGCATCATTTCGGGAGGAAAACAAGTTTCTTCGAACGACTGGCAAGGTTTGGGTACATTATCTCCCTTCACAGTTATTTCTCGTTTCTTACAATACTCATTAACTTCTTCATCGCTTCTGAAACATTTACGAGATAAGAATAGTTTCTCGGAAAAAAAAAAGTAATTCAATACAACGTAAATTTCGTTACCTGCTAGCAATCGAGGGATGAGGAGTATAGAAATTTTTTGGAAATGGTGAGAGGCCTTTCTTACTCCAGTTAGGTTTGGTGAGAGTTTGTTTGAAGTTTGATGATGATTTTACTTGGTAAGTACTGAATGATGGAACATTATAGTTAATATTCTGTTGACCAACCCAGTACCTTGTGCGAAAATAAGGTGGTTGGGAAAGATGCACGTCCGTCATTTTTCTAGAATGGTATCTGAAAATTAAAACCCAAGTTAAGATACAAATAGATAAGAAGATGATATGAAAAGTGTTCCGATAATGTTTTCACAGCATTCAAATTGTTTCAACTATTCCAACTTCTTTCACCTTGGTTAGTGACACAAATCTAGACGACCTCGTAAAATTATAAACGATTCATTATGAAGTTTAATATTCCGCTTACAAAATTAAACAGAAACCAAGCATATGAGTAACCTTGTTTAAAGTCACAAATTGCGATTCACATTTAAACAGTTTAGACATTCAACGAGAAGAGCAGGGCATCAAGACAAATATGTTGAATCAAATTTGATTACTAGTGACGCATGTAAATAGTTATGACTAACTGAGTAAGAAATTTTAAAATAGTTTTAAAAACAGATGTTTTCAATACCTCACAAATTTTCACAAACTCGGAACAAAAACTATACTAAATATTTTACTTTTAACTTTCTCCAACTACGACGAAAATGAAAAGAAAAATGGAGAGATAAATGAATTGTGACACAATACAGAACATAAATTGGTACACATCAGCAACATTGACCAATCAAAGTCCACATCAGGTTAGCACATGAAAATCTCTCGCAAAGCTTACATAGTTAGATGTTTGTCCCTAAATTGCAAAATTTCTCTCCCAAAATATTACGAATTTTATTTTTCTATTTTTCATTTCTTCGAGCACAAAACTAAGGCTCTCCAGAACCAGAAGGCAGAAGTAATTTGTTTTCATAATTAATTACTCTTGAGTTACAATTTCTAACTATACCAACAAGAAAAGTATCTTGCTTTAAACGTAAATAATTATATCTTATATTATGATTACCAGATTGGTATGTAGATTAATCGGAAATTCAAATGTTCAGAAAATAGTCTCAACTTTTGTGAATTAACGAGAAATTTTTGTTGGAAGATAAAATGCAACTGAAGTTTAGCTTTTATATCTTCGAGGATTATACACGATGGAGACGACACATGGGCAGTTTTGGTGCCCTATCTATAGAGAGCGCTAATATAAACTGGTGTACTTCCAACTAAATATCTGACTGGAGGAAAATCTCGCAATGTGCATTTGTTTATAAACACTGGCGTACAAAGTACCTCACTTTTACACCAATTTTCAATTTTGATTAGTTGGGGTTTTCAGTCTGAGGTACTTCGTACGCCAGAACACGATAGTAATTAATTCAATCCAGTAGATTCATAGACAACAAATGTGTTAAATGAATTTTAACAATCTGAAAATGAAAATAAAATCAAGTACTCATTACAGAATAAATATTTATGTACTAAAGCAGATGGCTATTATTTTGTATACCCACTTAAAATTATGGTACGTACCACTATGTCTTGGAAGGCACTTTCCAAGAAAGAGCCATCATAATATAAAATAAAAATGAAACCTAAATGAAGCAGGTAGGCAATAAGAATGCTTGGACAAAAAACTGTCCGATTGTTAGTGCCAACAATAATTAGGGGGAATATATAAATAAAAAGATAAAAAGATAAAAATAAAGGTTGTCATAAGTTATTTTCAAAAAACCAAAAAACCTGCTTATATAAGAAAACTAAAATGCTAATGGACAACAAACAAGAGTAAATAATTTGGTATGACTGTACTGACACTTACAGGTAATTTTCATTATTAATCAACTTATTCAACATTTTATTTGTACTTACTAATTTAATGTACGTAAATCAATGTATTTCAGTTTTATAATTGTTGCTCGTCTCCCTTGCAAGAGAGGGAGTATGTTAAATGTAGTAAATGGTTTTAAGGTAAAGACAAGTGAGAAAAAAAAGGCAAAGACAAGTGAGAAAGTAAAAGAAACAGTGAAACGTACATTTCATCTGTTTAGGGCTTTGACTATATAGCTTATGGACTGCTAGAACTGATAAAATCTTGAAGCCGAACACTGCAGGCGTTACTTTTCGAAAAAGATACTTTGTGTGAAAACTGAATTTGTATGAGGTAGAATATCGTGAATTTTGTATTATTTTAGACCTAATTATTTTGTTCGCAAATGGGATTAAATGTTATTATTGTCGATGGAAAACTAATCAAAGAATTACGTACTTATATACAGGTAGAATAAGGAAAATATTAATAATTTCCTTATTCTTATCTTAATACTTTACTATACAGTTAACTATATAATAGTTTATGGGGATGCACCAATTACACCTACAAAATCCAATTTATTACAAGCTTCTTCAAAATCATTAAGAGACTGCAACAAATCTGTCGGTAAGCTATTGCCATTAGATGCTTCTAGACCATTAGATAGTGGATGTATACTCATCTCTTCTGTTAAGTCAAGTTTTGATGCACTTAAAGTATCAGTGCTGTTTATAGAATTAGATTTTTCTAGATTTAGTTCCTTTGCATCTAGAAGTTTTGGCATTGGTGTTAAAGGAGTGTAGCTTTTTTGACATTTAATTTTGTGTAATTCTTTCATTACACCACCATTTAATTTGCTTTGGTGTGTTTCACCAGCTGTACAATTAAGTTCTGCTATTTGTGAGCATATATTTTCTTGCTTTGTTGCTACCTCTTCATTTTTTTGTTTGGTTGATTTAAATAGTTGAAGCTTATTTTGTATGTTCTTGCCTAAAGGCATCTTTAATGTCTTAAAATGCTTAGATAGTATGTTTTAAGCTATATACGATGGGTTGTTACATAAATCATCACGATTGTTAGTAGCAGGAATTTTCTGGCTATCTAATTCTTGTGTTGTGTTGAAGCTCATTGATCTGCCTATGTTTATCTTTTTAGTTAGTGCTGATGGATGATCATGTGCAATGTTTTCCCTAGCGGTATCTAATAGTTGATAGAGTGGTGCGTTTTTTGGGTATTTTGTTTTTATGGTAAATTGATTAGCTTTATAAGCTTCTCTTAGGTTAACGTTATTACGTAGCATAAATATAATAAGTTTTAGTTGCTTTATCATGATTGATTGGAGTTGTGACAAGCAGAGGATAGCTATAAACTATTTTATGGTGGTTTACAAATATATCAATGTCATTGCAGAATAATACCCTATGTATGGGTTAATACTCCTTCACTTAAGTCAACATAATATTTATAAATCCTTAGCTTTAAATGTTCTACTATTTTAGAGAATAGAATTTAATTTTGATGTAGAAGTGGTATTATTACTATAATTCTTAACTGAAATATGTATGTAAATATAATATGATTCCATGCATAATAATGTTACTCTATTTCTTACGCATCATTTATATTGATGTTTAATCTTCTATAACAGAACTTAGCACAATACGTTGAAATGATTTGTATTTTTTAACTTAATGGTACTATCGAGTTGATTTTTTATTATAGCGATATATATAAGCAAGTGGTGAATTAAGTTAGATTAATAAGAAGATTTTTCTTATAGAATATTTACACCGCTTACTAGGAAGAATTATTGGTATAATTACTATTGTACCTTTCATACTATTTTATCACTACCAGCTCCTTAATAAATCACAAACTCGTAGCTTACTGGTAGTAAATTTATTAATGGTTTTACAAGGTTTGGCTGGTTGGTATATGGTTAAGAGTGGGTTAAATGACGTATCACATATTAGCCATTATCGTTTAGCAATCCACTTATTTTTAGGCATGATGATCTACCAGATTCTGGTAAAGGAGCTATTTTCAATCAAGGTGATGTAGATTATCCATACGTCAAATATAGATATTATAAAACTAGTGGCTAAAGAATTTGGTGTCGGTATTAAAATACAAAACTTTGACTTTCCTGGATTACTAGCATCACTTGCTATGAACAAAATTGATTTAGTTATAGCTGGCTTATCTAAGTCACCTCAAAGAACACAACTAGTGATGTATACTTAACTGCAAAAGTTGCGGCATTATTTTGTAAAGAAACGCATTTTACTAATTTTAGCGATCTTAAGGGACAAGTCATCGGTGGTCAACTCGAGAGCACATGGCAAGAAATAGCTAAAAATATTAATCATGGTTATGAAAATAAATTGCATTTTATAAATAATAATTTGGTACTCGTAGAAGAATTAAAGGCCAAAAATATTGATGTGGTTATTGTTGAGAATGCACAAGCAAATAAATTTATGGAAACTAATCCAGAGTTGAATAAATTTTCTATTGATGAATATAGTTCTGATTTTGCTATAGCATTACCAAAAAATACCAAATTATTATACCTTTTCTGGTACGACATGATTTATTACACTTCAAACAGTTCTGCATAATTGAAAATCAGAGGGTACAAAATTATGAGTGGAATGAAGTTCTAGTAAAGTATTACATATTTATGTCATTAATTATTCTATAAACTTACAAATAATGCCATTCTATCATTTTTCAATGGCAAAGTAGAATAATAATAAAATTAATTATCTTCAAATATAATTTTAATTACTAAATTAACAAAATATAAAAATTAATTTTTTTCTAGCCAGAATTGGAAATTTGGAATCACTATCACTTATCACCAAAGGTTGTTTTTTGTAAAAAGAACGCCTGTTAACAGTGGCTTCAGCGGTCTTCCATTTAACCCTATGTATTTCTTATCAGTTCTAGCAGTCCATAAGCTATATAGTCAAAGGTTTAGGGTGTCTTTCTAAAACCAGATGTATGGTCATTTTGTCTAGACATCGTTACCTTACACATTCCCCTATTTTTGTAAACAAATTCGAATTCCTGAAGATCTTAAAAATATTGTAAAAGAAAAAATAAAAAATCAGTCTTGAGTTCTCTTTCATTTCACTAGCTTGTTTCTGAAGTGAGGTTGAAATCCAAGGAAAGAAACAAGTTAGTTAGAGATACTGTAATGCAATGAATTAAAGTACAAATTACAAGTTTGAGGAAGATGAACGATCTCCCTCCATTACGAGATTAAAGTTTGAGTGGGAAATGAGTTTCAGCGTTCTTGGGTGAACGAATGAAAAAAGTCGTGTTTGTTGACACAACCTGAATAGTGTTAGTTGGCGTTATCGAAAGTAGTTGCGCTAAGTGTTAGTGAGCAAGTGTAGGTGGAGTGTAGAACAACACCCCCCAACAGTCCAACGAAGCGAGGAAACATGATTTATCGCGAGAAAGAATATTATAAATTAATTAATTTTTAATTATTGTATTATTGTACATTTATGTGCATTTCCCAAACAAAATAAAATAAAATAAATTACATAAAAAATGACTAGATTATTATTTGATCGTAACATATATCTCGATGTATTTTCGAAGTTATTTATCGATATATTATATTACAGTAACGTATTTCAATTCGGGTATTTTTCGATATTCCATGCTGTTTGAGAAAAGTTTTGTTCAAATTTGTTTAATACTTGTTGAATAAGGGTGTTCTGAAATGTGATAAGCTAATATTAATCAAACGTGTGAAATCATATCATTGATTTGTATTCAAGTCTCTGTTCATTCGAACTCTGAATTTGCAGAGATGACAATGAATACCTACACAAAAATAAATTTTGTTTCAACAAGTATTTTTCTGGCCTAAAGAATATAATATATTATTAATTTTGTTTGAACATGTGATTTTTTCTTTTCTTTTCTCAAACATTATATTTTCAGGTACTATGCTGCAAAAAAAAAACGAGATTATTATATTCAGCGATTTGTGACTTGACATATTATTTAGCTTCGAATATTTATATTCCTTCCCCTTTGAAATAAATGATTTTCCCATATAATTATTATGAATTTGAGAAACTTTATTGTGATATATTTGATGTTGTCAGTATTTTGTCTACTAAGTTTCTAAATTTTTGTTTGTCAAGACTTTTGGTTAGCATGTCCGCTAACTGTGAATTTGTACCAACTGTTTTGAATTTGATTTCTTTATCCTCTACTAATTGTGTAATGGCATAACATTTTATCATTAAAGCTCTTGCTCTTTTTTGAGCTCCTCCCGACATTATTCTAAGAGCTGATATATTGTCTTCAAATATTCTTAAAGGGTTATTTTCTTGAAATATTTCTTTTTGTAAAACGAATGTAACTTGTATGTCGTCTAAAGCATCAAATACTGTGATTATTTCAGCAGCAGTTGAGCTTGTAGCTACGATCGTTTGTCTTCTTACATTCCAATTTATTAAATCCCTATTTAAATATATTAAAAATCCGGATATAGATTTTCCTAAATTTAAGTTTGATATTTTTATTTCGTGATCTTTGATATCTGGGGCATATGAGGCATCTATAAAAGAATGTATGCCTTTACTGTCTGAGGTAAATTTAATTGAAAATTCCTTTGTGGTGTTCACATATTTAAATATTCGTCTGACATGATTTTTTAATTTAGAATTTGATTTGGTCTGGAATCGTGAGAAAAAATTAACTGCAAATGAAATATCGGGTCTTGTTATTCTAGCTAGATATAAAAGAGCTCCAATCATTGAACAATATTCTGTATCGTCTATGCAATTTTCATCTTCTTCAATTTTTAATGATGTTTCCATGGGGGTATTTATGAAATTTGATTCGTTTTGACCATATTTTTTTAATATTTTTTCTATATACCTTGATTGTATTAGTGTTATTGTATTTTCCTTTCTATCTCTTATTATTTCAAATCCTAAATAGAATCTTGAGTTATCAATTATTTTCATAGTAAACCTTTTTTGAAAAGATTCATTTACATTTTTTATCCATTCTGGGGTATTAGATGCTATCAATATGTAATCAACATATGTAATCATAAAAATTATTTTTTCATTAGATTTTTTAAAATATAGGCATTTATCTGCTTTGGATCTTTCAAAATTCATTTTTAAAATATATTCGTTTATTAAATTATACCATGATTTGGATGATGTCTTTAAGCCATAGATAGATTTTTTTAGTTTTAGTAATTTATTGCTTTCCATTAATAGACCTTCCAGGGGTTTTAAATATATAGGGACTATAGCAGGAAAATTTAGATACGCCGTTTTCACATCATATTGAACCATTTCCAAATCATATTTATTGACTATCGATAGGAACCATCTTACTAACCAAATTGGAATAACAGGGGCGAATACTTGTCCTAATTCATATTTGGTTCTGTCCTTGAAACCCCTAGCAACTAATCTTGCTTTTGGTTGGTGGTATCCTTCATCATTCAGTTTTGTTACAAAAACCCATCTTGTATCTATGGTTTTTAATGATTTATCGTAATCTACTTCTTCCCAAACGTCCATTTCCCCCAGGGAAATAAATTCATCCTCAATAGCTTTCTTCCATTCTTTTCTGAATGGGTTGTTTTTGACATCTTTATAGCATGTTGGTATACAATCTTCGATCCACCTATTATCTATAGTTTTTGTGATGTTAAAAGTGTTTATGTTAACTAAATTTTTTACAAAATTTGCTGGTTTGAGTACCAGTTCTTGTTCACAATTTTTTAAATTTGATGTATTTTTATTTTCGTCAAATTTAGCATCACATGATATATTAAATTTATTTGAAAAAGGAACTCTAATGCAATATCCTGTAGTGGTATATCCCATGAGTATCCCTTTTTCTCCCCTTGGTGCAAATTTTGGGTCGATTCTTTGTTCATTTTTATTTTTTGATTTAGTCGCATTCTGTTGTCGGACTTCGAGTGGAATATGTCTATAAACTAAGGATCCAAAAATTTTTAAATTATCCAAATTAGGTTTTTTGCCAAAAAAAATTTTGTATGGAGTTTTGTATTCTAAGTTCACTCTTGTTGGTGATCTATTTATTAAGTATGCAGCTGTAGCTATTGCGTGTGCCCAATACTTAATATCTAGATAACCATCGATTAGTAAACTTCTTACTCTTTTCATCAATGTTTGATTTTGACGTTCAGCAATTCCATTTAATTCTGGTGAGTAAGGAACTACATTTTCTATTTGTACTCCATTTTCTTCACAAAATTTTACTAATTTTTGATCGGTATATTCTTTTGCGTTGTCGCATCTTATTTGACTTATTGGTGTTTCGGGGAATTTATTTTTCATTGAAAAAAAAATAATTTTGAATTCTGTGAATACCTGACTTTTATTCGATATTGGTATCACGAAGGTGTACTTGCTATAATTGTCAATAAATGTTATTATATATTTTTGATTAGCTATTGTGGGTGTGAATGGTCCCATAATATCGGAAGATATAATTTCCAATCTCCTTTGGGGTTTATTTCTAACATTGTTGTGACCTAGGTGTTGGCTATTGGCTATTTTACAAATTTCACAATTGATGAAATCATCATCTTTAAAATTAATTGTTTTCGGAATTCCTGTTGTGACTTTATGTAAATATCTCATATATTTTCCATTTAAATGGCCCAATCCTCTATGCCAAATCATTTTTTTATGGTTATTTGTGTTGTTTTGAATTATTTCTAATGAATTATCTGAGATAGTTTTTTTTTTTTATTATTATCTTCATTATTGTTATCTTCTATTATATTATTATTATTTTCATTATTTTCTTCTAAATTATTATTATTATTAATGGGTTCTTCTTCCTCTTCTTTTATTTCCAATTTGACAGAAAAGGAATCCAATTCATCATCACTTTGATTTTAAGTTACGGGCATACATTTTTTTGGTATATTTATATAATCATAATTTACTTGGAAGACACCATCAATTTTATAAGATGTAAATAGAATGTCTCCAGTTTCTATGAAATATGTTTGTATTTTTTCTTTTCCCTGGTCCATATGTAATATTCCGGATTCTGTCACTTTAATTCCAGACATAATATCTAATGACAGATCTGGTACATAATGGACTTCCAATAATTCAATTGCCGTTTGAATTTTGTTTTCGTTTTCCACTAATATTCTCATATTTCCCATATGTGTAGCATATAAATATGTGTCTTTAAGTGCACATTGTAATTTTACTGGAATTTTGAATTTTGTTACATTAATTAATTTTTCTATATTTAATGTGAGATGTACTTCCACCCCCCCATCAAGTAACATTTTTTTTTTAGTTGTATGTAATTTTCATTTTTTGTATTATCCTTAATTAATTTTTTTAAAAGCCAATCTTCATTGTTACTATATTTTTTAACCATATATGATAATTTTATTGGTCTTTCCTCTTCTTTTTGGTCTTTATTTTTTGGTTTTTCTTTATTTTGTTCTTTGTTTTCAGGTTTATAATCAGGGCATTTATTTTTATAATGTCCTGTTTGGTTACATATAAAACATCTTTCTTCTTTATTATTTTTATTAGGTGATTGATTATTATTTTTATTATAATTATTTTGATTTTTATTATAATTATTTTGATTATTTTGATTATTATTTGTGTTATTATTTTGTCTGTAATTATTATTTCTATTCCATCTATTATCTTTATTATTATTGTAGTTTGTATTATTATTTCTAAATTTATTCCCATTATCAAATTTTTTATTAGACGATTGGTATTGTAATTTAATTTGTTTGTCTCTCATTTTTTGATCACCGTACTCTTTTAGTATTTGTTTGAATATTTCTAGATTTTTTCTGTTTTCAGGGAGGTTATCAAATTGCATTTTTGCAATAGTTTGTTCGTATCCTAATGCCAATTGAAGATTTTCTAACTCCTCTTCTTCAGATACTTCCTTCCCTACATCACAAACTTCTTGTACCAAGATATCCCATTTATTTAAAAAACCTCTTATATTTCCACCAGGTGTAAAGCAAAAAGCGGTCCATTTTGATTTTGCCACATTTGCAACTATTTTGGTTTTAGAACCATAAGTTATATCCAATTTTTCAAAAATTTGATCTACTGTTTTACACTCTCTAATTTGTAATGTCATGCGTTCCATGATAAATGCTTTTGCACATTCCTGTTTTTTAAAATATGCTTTAGCAGAATTTGAAGATGGTCTGTATTGCAAATTGTCCATATTTTCTATATAAATTTTTAGTTCAGGATGTGGTCCAAAAACATCCCAATATCCCGAACCCCTTATTAAAGCTATGATCATACGTTTCCAGTCCAAGTAATATTGACCATCAAATATTTTCCCACTTGGACCTTGTATCGGACGTATGGTTTCATCAGCTGGCATAACATAATGTACTTGAGGGTGTGTACTCCCAGAGCCTGATCCTCCTTGAGGGGATGGAGTAGTGGTTCTTTCACTTGCCGTATTCATGCTTTCTGGAGTACAAGGTAATGTGCTTAGTTCCGACAACTCAATTTTAAAAAGAAATAATAAGATTTATTTTCAAAAAAAATTAATTCCAAAAAAATTTATTTTATTCTTTGGAAAAAAAATATTTTATTTTTTGAATTAATAATTATTTTTATTTAAATTATTAATTTTTGTAATATTATTCGTGTATATGTTTGTATTTTAAAATATGAAAAGAGAAGAAAAGAAAAAAATATTCCAACTGAGAATATGTTTCAAAAATGAACTTGAAGAAATCTTGTTTAATTTTGAATCCTTCTAATATGTATAACAAAGGATCTATTGAAAATTATTTTTGAAAGCTATCTATAATATTTTATTGTAAAAAATTTTCAAGTTTATGCATTAGTATTTTGAACAAAAGAATTTTGTGACATGAAAGTTCACAAGTAAACCTGTCCATTATGACAAAGAATTTTTCCTTTTTGTAACAATGACTTGTTGAATTATGAAATTTGTTCAATTATGAAAGTATTTTGCTTGTTAGTATTATATTATATTTTTTAATTTTCGTAATTTTACGTATTTTTAAAGATGATTTTCTCTCTCAAAATTTTCAAGAAAAATTCTGAAAGATTCTATCGAGTCCAAAGCTTGAATACTAAAAATATTTTTTGAGATTTCTACTAATTTTGCGACTTTGATACCTCTTTTATAATGAATTATTCCACTAACTTTTACTGAGAAAGTTTCCAAAACTATTTCTCCTGAAAATGTTTTCCAGAATGGGAATTCAATTAAATTAATTCTTACATCTGTTATTTTTTCATTTTCAAAAATATTTAATAATTTTTTATAATCTTTTTCCTTTATTTTTATTGTTCCTTCACAGTTTGATGTGCAACTAGCAATTTGTTTCCAAAACCTTATCATTCGTAACCTGCTTTATTCGAACTTATTTTTAAGCTTAATCTTCCTGTAAAATTTCACTTGATTTTTACCGAACTAAAGGGGGTTTTTGAAATTAAGCGTTTTGGAAATTGAAGGTAAAAAAATTCTCAAAGGAAAAAAAAATTTTTATATTACTAATTTTGCTCAATATCCCACAAAATCACTGAATATATCCCATCGTTTTCCGCAATAGTAAATGAAATATATAACTTGAAAGTATCGAAAATTACATTACCCGTAATCTGCGGAATTCCGTTGAATATTTCCAAATTGAGTTCGTGAGTAATTGGCGTTTTTCCGTGCGTCAGTACCCGGATTAGTCTCAGATCATCCTCAGACAATTTCAGTCTTGGCAGCATACAGATCGGTTGAATAACAGAACTTGATCCATGAAATTTTGATGATGAATTTTTAGCGGATGATGGCATTCGAAGATCACGGTAATTGAGTTCGACGTAACAACAATTTCCAATTTTGAATTTTTTGTTGATTCACCTTACTGTAACAGACGATCCAGGTCCGAAGTAATCTGCAATCCCACGGTGAAAATCCTTTTTTGTTTCACCTTACCGCAAAAAGACGATCCAGTATTTTTCGGAAGATGATTAAAATGGCGTTAAACTATTTTGGTGCCAATGTAATTCAATTTAACCTCGAATAATTTTTGATGAACTTTTTGAAAAATTAAACGAAAAAAATTCACTGAGTTAACAACTCATGAATTAAAATATACTTTGTAAAAAAAAATTAACTTTTTAACGAAAAAAAGCTTATAGTTCCTTTAACTTTTGGATACTATAGAAAAAAAATCAAAAATGAAAGATTAAGTATCACTCTGTATTAACTGTTCAGGAATCGCAGCTCTGCCTACCATGAAGTGAGGTTGAAATCCAAGGAAAGAAACAAGTTAGCTAGAGATACTGTAATGCAATGAATTAAAGTAAAAATTACAAGTTTGAGGAAGATGAACGATCTCCCTCCATTACGAGATTAAAGTTTGAGTGGGAAATGAGTTTCAGCATTCTCGGGTGAACGAATGAAAAAAGTTGTGTTTGTTGGCACTACCTGAATAGTGTTAGTTGGCATTATCGAAAGTAGTTGCGCTAAGTGTTAGTGAGCGAGTGTATGTGGGGTGCAGAACAACAGTTTCATTATAAACAACAGATGAACAGATTGAAGCTTCTATTACCATGAAGTGAGATTTTTAGATCTGAAGAAAGTGAACAAGTCAATTTGAAATAATATAGTGTATTATATTGGAATATTATGACAACATAAAGAGCAAAACGTGTTTATTGTGTAACAGCTATACAAGAAGTGTCAACGAGTATAGAACTAACATGGCGGAGTCTACTGGAATAGTTCTTCATGGAATGTTCTGGAACTAGTTGTATAACATCGATAGGTTCTGCACCGTATTATATATGATTTAGTTCTCATAACAAGTTCTAGTTCTTTCAAGTTTACTTTCTCGTAATACTATCTGTGATATCATTCCAACATATTATACGAATAAAAACTGTACAAGTATGAAATCAACTAAAAAGGAGAAGGCAACATCCCTCTATTATGAGAAAAAACTTTCGTGTTGGAAAAACAAAAAAGTGTTTGCAATGTGTGAGAGATAAAAGTTGTATTAGTGTGAAGAAATAGGAATTATCAGCTGGTCCAGCCAGATGAAAAATGACGGCGAAAGACTTTAATTGAACGATAACATCGAAAGAAGATCAGACACACATATTAAGAACACATAAATAAAACACCAAATATTCACTTTTCACGAACTTTTATTTTCACACAAGATGGTGAAGATGTTAATTCATCAACGTTTGATGAGCGACAAGAGGCACACAAAATATATTATCACAGTTGGGTTTCAAACATAAAATCACAGATTACAAATAATACTAAAAACAGTGTTACCACAACAAATGATATGTGAGAATAATAAGCTAACGTATAATATAATTTGCTATCATTCTCACACGCCTCCTCAAATTATAATTATACAAGTTGTCAATATAAAACAAATTACTAAATTAACGACATAAAATAATAGATTGGTCATTACACAAAAATGACAAAAGTCAACAACAACAAAAAATTACAACGTGAAAAAATATTAACATATATGGTAAACGTATACAAAAAGTTACAATAATTTTAACATCTCACAAAACATGACAAATTTAGGCCGCGGGCAGCCCTTCGTGAAAATGTCACCCAACTGTCGCGAAGCTGGTACATACGAAAATTTAAAGTCTACATTTACATGATTGCATACAAAACCGTACTTTACATCTACGTGCTTAGACCTGCGAGTATTCCATTTACCCGAATGCAAGAGCACCAAGCAACTCTGATTATCCTCATAAATCGTGGCCTTGTCTTTAACTTAAATGCGAAAATCAGTTAACAAATATTTAAACCAAATGGATTCAATAGTGGCGTGGCATATGGCGATGAGCTCACTCTCAGTGCTATACAACGCTACAGTTGGCTGCTTTTTGCTGGACCAGGACACCAGCGAGCCATAGACAAAGACACAATATCCAGAGATTGACCATCTTGTAGCCACACAATTACCCCAATCGGCATCAGAATATGTTTCTAGAATATTATTATTATTATGTTCATTTGTGAATGTTAGTTTCTTATCTTTTGTGGTTACTAAATATTTATGAACCCGTAATAAATACCTAAAATGTTCATCAGTAACACGACTGGAAAATTGGCTAAAATATGATATTGCAAAGCTAATATCAGGCCGTGACCCTAGCATTTGTGTAGGTAGGTGCACAATTTTCAACACCAAAATGCCTCGCAACAGTCTCAATGAGACCTCTCTGCTCAATTTCCAGAACACTTTCATCACGATTGTGATTAATGTTTAATCCTAGGTATTTATTAATTTTTCCCAGGTCTTTACATTTAAATCTTTTATTAATTTCCCTTTTAAAATGTGTGATTAGTGTTTGATTATTCAAACTTATTATAACGTCATTGACGTATGTGAGTAAATATACAATAGAGTTATTATTTTTATTTGTGAAAATATATAAGCAGTCATCAGCCTTACTTTGTACGAAACCAAGAGAGACAAGGAATTCGTTGAACAATCTGTTCCATACCTTAGGCGACTGCTTCAAATCATAAATCGACCTATTTAATTTTAATACATTATTGTGTTTGTTTATTTGAGTTTCTATACCTTCTAGTATCTCAAGATATACATCTTCCGACAGAAAACCATTTAGAAAGGCACTACATATGTCTATCTGTTCAATATAAAATTTTAATTTATTACTAACTGCCAACAGTGTCCTAACAGTCGAAAGTTTCGCCACTGGCGCATAAACTTCATCAAAGTTATATCCTTTCTTCTGCTGACACCCTCTGGCAACAAGTCTGGCCTTATACAGGACTTTATTATTATTATCATATTTTTTATTAAATATCCAGCGACATGTGATGGTGGAGGCGCCCTTTGGACATTTGGTAACCTGCCAAGTCTGATTGGAATCCAGAGCTTTAATTTCATCTGAAATAGCTTCTTTCCACATCATACTGTTAGGTGCAACTATCGCCTCCTCAAACGTCAAAGGGATGCCATCCTCAGCAACATATATACAATTTTCAATGCCATCACGATCAGTCGCCTCTTGTAGTAAACAATTTAAATTTAAATACCCGTCTACTTCTATATTCTCCAAGTTAGACTCTGTAATTTCATTAAAAATATTATCATCTTTTGTGTACTTATTACTATTATTTCCTATTTTATTTTCGAAGAACTCAACATCTCGTGACAAACGTATTTCTTTTGTATTTGTGTCTAATAATCTATATCCACAGGGTGAATACCCTACCATAACTAATTTCTCACTTTTGTTTTTAAATTTATTAGAATCATGTTTGAATGACAACATATATGCGTCGCATCCAAACGTCTTTAATTTTGTATAATCATATTTTTCATCAAACCACCTCTCAAAGGGAACAAAATCCTTATTTGTGGGGCATCTATTCCCTATATAGACAGAGCACAATATGGCTTCTGACCAATAGATCTTGTCAAGACAACTCTCGAATAACATTGTTCTCGCCCTCTCACAAAGTGTCCTGTTCATCCTCTCAGCCTTCCCATTCTGCTGGGGACAGCCACCAACTGTAGGTTCAAAAATTATTCCCTTCTCAGCACAATATGACTGGAAGGTTGTATTTGTGTATTCTGTGCCACAATCACAGCGGAGTCTTTTTACATTATATCCAAATTTATTTGAGACCATTTCGTGATATTCCCTAAATTTCGTGAACGCTTCCGTTTTACTCGTCAGTAGGTACACACAACAAAAATTGGAATTATCATCTATAAATGTCATAAAATATTTCGCTCCTTTATATGAATGAGGATTTATCGGACCACAGAGATCAGTATGCACCAATTCCAGAGGCTTTTTAGTTTTTCTTTCATGCCTCAGGAACGGTTTTCATCTCTGTTTCCCCATAAGACAGGGTTTGCACAACAATCTGCGGTTGGAGTCAACGTTCGGTATTAAACCTCTGTTTGACAACAACTTAACATCATTAACATTCAAATGAGCAAGACGCCTATGCCACACAGTCAGCAGGCTTGATTCATCCTCCAACGTCAGATTGCACGATTGACTTGACATTTAAAAAAAATCAATCGTGTACAAATCTGAGTCCACGCTAACCCCAGTGATTACAATTTTTCCACTGCAGCGTTTGATGACCTCAACTGATTCCTCTCTAAATAGAGTATTAAAACCTGACTTGCTCATTCGCTTTACAGAAAGCAGATTTTGTGGCAGCTCCCGAGCATACCTTACATTCTTTAATTCAATTACAATTCCATTTAACAATTTCAATTTCACCGTACCCACAGACGTGATGGAAAGCGAGACTCCCTTTTTCGCAACACAAATATTATGAGGTTGAATTAATTCAATATACTCACTGAACAGATTAATATCATTTATAATATGAATTGTGCATCCACTATCGACAACAAATGTGGTTCGAGGGATTAAACTATCATCTTTATTACTCTCAAAATCATCAATTTTATTACTATTACTACCATTAATTGTGAAACTAAAACCCATTTCAGAGCATTCATTATTAACATTATTATTACCATTGCACATCTGTGCAGAATTCCTACTAGAATTACTATTATGATTGTCAGATCTACTAAAATTATTATTATTGTGATTGTGATTGTGACTGTGAATGTGATTTTTGTAGTTATTATTATTCCTATTCTTAACAAAACAATTACGAGCTATATGCCCAATTTTGTTGCAGAAATGACATTTGATCTTAGACTGACCACTATCATTACTACAATTACAACCACTATTACTAAAATTATTATTATTTTGTGAACCTAAATTGTGATTATTATTATTAAAATTTCGACCTTCAACATCAGAAGACGAATTGTGAAAATTATTACTATTATTATTACTGTGAGATCTTCCTCGACTAAAACCACGATTATTGTTTCGATTTTGCCACTGGCCACGATTTAAACGATTATTAAAATTACCAGACTTACGACCGACATTGTTATGGTTACCAAAGAACAGATTCTCTTCACTAGCAACAGGTACTGATGAAGGTTTTAGTGACACAGGATTCAGAGAATTACCTCTAACAGTCGACTTGCCATCTGAAAATAGTTCACGCTGGAAATTGTTCAGCCTCATGAACACTACATCCCAGGTGACAACTTCTGCATCCTCCAGAACAACTTTGATCGGACCAAATTCGGCGGGCAGCGATTTCAGCAACACCAAGATAAACTGCTTCACGGTTGTCAAGTCTCCCAGTTTGGTCAAACGACGACATCGAGCACAAAAATCAAGAAGATACTTCTGCAAATCAGTACCAAAAACATACCGTTTACCATACAACTCTCCTTGTAAGTCCATCAGCGTCTGGTCATTTCCGTTGTCAATTAAATTAGTCATTACATGAAACATTTCTTTTGCCGTCGTATATGTCTGGATCATCTCCAGGTATTTGTCAGTCACATTGTTCGCTATCAGGAACATCCCCTTAGCATTCTCCTTCGACCAAGCATCTCCCCTATTTCAAACAGTCTGTAAAGAATCAGTTATAATATTACCCAACGATTCCTTCGCCAACAACAGCTCCATCCGGAACTTCCAGGTTCTGCCATTTTGCCCAATAAACGGTTCAATATTATTCAGCTTCCTAACGTCCATGTTGAAAACAGGTAACAACGATCAGTTGCACTGCAAACAGCAATTTAAGCAACTATCAGATGCACCGACCAACGAATCAACTCGAACGAGATCACAGGAACAGCGAGAAGCGAACATATTAAAAGACGAAAAATAAATTAGCAGACATGGTTACTACTTGGGAGAAGCGATCAGGATTCGACAGCACAACATTGACTAATTATAACAATGGCGACCACGTTGACATCCAGGTAACTGGGCCCATAACCTGTGAAGAAATAGGAATTATCAACTGGTCCAGCCAGACGTTAATTGAACGATAACATTGAAAGAAGATCAGACACACATATTACGAACACATAAATAAAACACCAAATATTCTCTTTTCACAAACTTTTATTTTCACACAAGATGGTGATGATGTTAATTCATCAACGTTTGATGAGTGACAAGAGGCACACAAAATATATTATCACAGTTGGGTTTCAAACATAAAATCACAGATTACAAATAATACTAAGAACAGTGTTACCACAACAAATGATATGTTAGAATAATAAGCTAACGTATAATATAATTTGCTATCATTCTCACAATTAGTTACCTAAACTTATCAGGTAGTAATGGTGTTCAGATATAGTGTCGCTAGTGGTATCGTGGGAGGGTAGTAAGAGTATATAACATCAAACTCAATAACATACTGGAACAAACACAGGAGATAAAGGCAATGTTATATTTGCGAGCCACTGTGTTAGAAAGAGAGAGAATGAGACTGGCGATGTTTCTCTCTTTGTTTATCAGCTTCTATGCTTATGTTTATCGTGGGCTCTGCCTACGATCTCATGCGCGCCTGGCGGGTGAGCTGGGAACTCGTCTACTGAAGAAATGTAGGTAGATGAGTTACTGGGCTGAGGAGGTCGCCAACATTCGTCGTTGTGTGACAGGAGAGAACAGAGGTGCGTGAAAGGAGTGTGACGACGATATTTTTATAGTCCCTTGGATGTAAAACGAACATTAATATATAAGTACCAAACCCGTAGTGTCTTTGCCACTACATGGTAGCAAGAACATCGGAAGTTTTTATACACAAATCAGATCCTTTCTTATAGAATCTTATCCTAATTAAAAACTCTAAAATTAAAACTCTAATGAATTTTAATTTTTTCCTGGTGGGAAATAAAAACAGATCTTTAAATAGAATCTGTTCTCAAATTTGCCTACTACGCTTCCACTCGCAAACAGAATTGATACCTATCATAGGAATTAATTTTGCGGTACTTTTTTTTCAAAACTACAAATTAGCTTCGAAGCCACTAAATAAAATAATACGTTTTTTTTATCTTCAAAACAAAAAACTTATCTTTAGCAGACAGTTGAACTAATAGCTCTCGACTAGCAGAGGTAAAGTGATCTTAGAAATGATTAGGATCCCTTCCAAATAATAAAAAGAACGAACTTAATAGAGTTTTGTACTTATTAATTGGCCTAGGAAAATTTAGCAATAAAATATTATTGTTAAATTATATATTTCTACATACCTAATATACAAGGTAATACATATGCTTTTCAAGGCAGAAATTGCTTTGAAAACTTAATAGGCAATAGAAATATTTATACCAGTAGATTTTACGAAAAAATCCACTGACAAAATAATACGTCTCTAAATACCAGTATACAAAAAACTCTCGAATCAATACATGATTCGATAATTCTATAGGCATTAGAGACGCCCTTTATTAGCCGATACAATAAAAATTTCATCGGCCTAAAATCATAAACATATTGTTCAGGACAAAAAGAATTGCCGTCAACTTTCACAAAACGGCTAAAAATTGTCTCGGAGAAAATTTTTAGCCACCCCCAGTATTTCAAACTATCGAATCCTTAATAAAAGAATTCAATAGAAATACAAACATTCGTTCACAAAAGAACACATGCCTATACCATCATTGAACCCGACCATAAAAACGGCAGAGTTCAGGCACCTGCTATCCAACAGAGAATGCAAAAGATTAGATGACACCCAACAAAACGGATATCAATAAAAAATACGTCGACCCTAAAGAAGACGTAAATGTGAAAAAGGTTAAAAAATCAGCAACCTCTTTCACAATTGCCGAATACGTATAATATATATGCTGCTGACGACATCGGATTCGTAGAAATTGGCTGTCCAAACAGCAATAAATACAACAGGCAAAAAAAAAATGAGAAGCAACGTCTTTTGTTCACACAATGTAGATATGGCCAACAAAAAAAACCTTATCTACAACCTGCTAGTGTGTATGTATTGATGATCCATACACACACAATCAATATAAAGATTCTTCCCTTGAAGTCAATGGAAGAACCCTGCACACACACACAAAAAGATAAAAAAAATAGGCTCCTTCATTCCAGCAGGGAATGAACGAGTGAATCAATCAAATGATGAGGCAGGATCTATCCAAATTACGTCGCAGTTAACTTTATTGCTTTTTAAGAGAAGTGAAGTGCGAAGATTATGCTCTGCAAAATTGATCCTGATTTTATCTTGTGCATTTTTATTGTGTTTGGGATCTTAATTACGTTTTTTGGATTCTGTTTTTTATTAATTTGCGCTACCCAAAAGTGCATTAAAAACTTTTTGGAAAAAATTAATAAAAAATCGTGTACGTGTGATCAAGAACCAGCTACCAATTCTCAACCACGTTGGAAATTCTCAACTTATTTGAAAAAGTTGAAATTACATAAGAGTGTCGGAGTTTTTGGAGAAGCTCCAACCTCAAGTTCACCACAAAAAATAAGAGGAATATATTGGTCATCCCTCTTCTACAAGGAGAAATCAACAAAATCTAGAAGGTAAGTCGTAAAAATTCATTTCTTACGACTTGTGCAAAAATTTGTTCGCGTAATGTAATTTTGAATTTCTTAAAAATTCAGAATTACGAAGACAATAAAGTGCCGTACCATTAGCCCTGAGCAATTTTGAACATGCTCAGAACTATCAAGGGATAAAAATTCATGATGAATTAAAAGTCCTCGGAAACTGAAAAACAATTTTCGAGGTCACATCCTAAGTACTTCTTGTCTTCGAATTACGCCATTACAGTTTACCATATTTTTTCATATTTATTTCTCATGCAAAAAAATACGTACAATAATTTAGAATATTGTACGTACTCAAAAATAATTTAACGTAAATAATTAATTATGTTAAACTAGTGTTTCACGTAACATTTTTCATCGTGCTTTATCGCCATATTTTTTTCAAAAAAATCCAATACCAGAGAAATTAATATTCGAAGTACGGCAATAGGCGCAATGAAAAATGATAAAATTCGTTAGTTCGTCGATGTTGAATAATTCGCATTTTTTAATTATGGAATTTTCAAAGCCTATCGAGACTTTGAAAATGTAATTGCGACCCGTCATGGAAAAGCTTCATTGCGCCCACGGGTCATGCCAAAATTTTTAAAGTTGACTTAGGACTTTGAAAATAATTTACAAATTCTAAAAAATCAAACGTGACCCGCGATGATAAAACATCATTGCGCCCATGAGTCAAGCCAAAATTTTCAAAATAATAAAAATACTTTGGAAATATTTTTTACTTTTCGCATAAAATCCTATCATGACTCGCGATGATTAACCATCATTGCGTATAGGGGTCATGCAAAATTTTCAAAATAATAAAAATACTTTGGAAATATTTTTTACTCTTTTCGTTTCACTAAAAATCATATCATGACTCGCGATGATTGACCATCATTGCGCTTAAGGGTCATGCCAAAATTTTCAAAATCGATAAAACACTTTGAAAATAATTTAATGTTGATAAAAACAAACGTGACCTACGATCAAAAATCCTCATTACTCTTATGGGTCACAAAAAAATTTTTGAATATCAATAAATAAAATAATAAATTCAAAAATTATTCACAGGAATTTTACTTTTTTTCTTCTTCACCTGCATCACCAAATATTTTTGTAAATTCAGGAACAACTATCGCGACCCATGAGGAAAAATCCTCATTTCACCCACGGGTCACACCAAAATTTTTTTTTAAATCAGCAAAAAACTTTGAAAAACAACTCATAATTACGAAAATGGATCGCAACCCGTGATGGGAAACCTTCATTGCACCCAAGGGTCACACCAAAATTTTCAAATTGAAAAAAAAACTTTGAAAATATTCCATGTTCGAAAAATAAATTGCGACCCGTAGCAGTAAATCTTCATTGCGCCCACAAGTCACGCCAAAATTTTCAAAATTGAATTAAAACTTTGAAAATATTTCGAAACTCTAAAATAAAATACATGTAGCAATGTATTAAAAATTGAAATAAAACACGAAGAAGTGTAATAATTTTTAATATTTTCAATCAACAGAAATTAAAATTTAATGTGACGAAACACCGATGGATTCGTCACCGGCATCTCCACCACCTGCAGACACACCACCAACTCGGCCCCTGCACCAGAGCCAAACACAACTCCGCCTGCACTGCAAAATACCCCGAAGTTGCAGGTATTAGCCAATGCCCCGCTGGCAAAAGTAATTGCCAGCAGACACGGTCTCCACCACGAAGATATCAAAAGGGAGATCGAAGCATCAGCCCGACAAAAGGCTGCGACAGACCTGTCACAAGCATCCAATGGCGAGTCACATTATAGTACAGGGTCAATGCAGGAGGTAGACAATTTCGAAACAAGGATCAAAATCTACCTCGATTTGATCACGACTGCCGGGTTCAATATAATCAAAGAGCCTGAACTAACCTTAGTTCAGGCCAGAAAACAGCTGCCAGTAATAACTCAAGTCATCGAGCAACTGATGAATCCACCACCAGGAGTTGACAAAAAAAAATACTCCTGGCAAGGGCGAACATCCTCAAACTGCATGCCAACCAAGGGGAAATTGAAGCAAAATTTCCAGTGATGGCACCAGTTCTGCAACCGCAATAACAGCAGTCACCATCACCACTGCCAATTGGTTCCCCGCAACAAATTTACAAGGAACCAACTCCCTCAACATCTGGTCAAGCAGGGCTTGGTGGTGGGGAAACAACAGCGCGTTTGCCTAGTGACAAATGAGCTGAGGAAGAGGAACGTGAAGCTGAGTGCCTGCAACGGGAGTGGTTGGAAAAGCAGCGGCTCGAACGCCAGTAACAGGAGCAGCAGCAACAGAAAAAAGAGCTGGAGGATCTCGCCGCTAGAGCAGCTCGTGACCATCTTCAATTGGAGCGAGCTGAAAATGAAATCGAGCGAATCCAGTGAGACTGTTCCAACATGGTAAAACATGTTGAAATGGAATATGGACTCAATCTGGACCAGTTCCGGGATGAGTTCGTGTGGTCAGCGATCCAAAAAGGTAATGATTAACTTACTTTATTCAACCCGCACGAATACGAAAAATGTAATTGTACGGACTATTCACAGGACGAGGTAGATGAACCAGCACATAAACGAATATGTGCTTGTTCCATCAACACCACTCCTGTCATACCTATTGTATCCAAACCAGTTAATAACAATTGCGTATCTCCCAATAGAAACGCAGTTGATCAAAATCAATATGATTCAGTAACCGAGTTGGTCCCCAGGCTTATATTAGGGAACAATTTTGAACCGACTATTAACAAAAATATACTAGAACCAATACCCCGTTGTTGGGAATTGGACCCGAATACTCACCCGGAAAAAGCAGCTATGAACCTGAAAGCACCCAAATATTATATAGATGATTGGGATGGAACAATTCTTAGCTATCCAGGTTTTATTAGGGGATTTAAAATGTACGTACATCTTTGTACGGACATTGCAGTCCCACAAAAAATTAAATTGCTTCAGCAAGCAATGCCAAAACATATAGTTCAAAAATTTTCACATTTTGCATCTGATGACGTTGGCTACAAACAACGTCTGCAATTTTTACATGATAGGTTTGGGGACCCAAGTAAGGTCAGAGTGGAAATATGGTACCAAATTACTGAATTTCTGAATACTACAAAAGAACTTTCATCCATCCAAGATGGTATGGATGGAATTGCAGTGTTAATTGATCGTTATCGACAGGTCTCTATGGTAGTAGACGAAGAGCAATTGTTCAACGTCACTGTTAAAAAATTCCCACCAAGATCATACAGAAATCATCTCAAAAGTAACGAAAGACATGTGTCTCATCTCTTTTCGGCAATCAGGGAATTCATAAAAATTGAGGAAATGTTTGACAAAAAGCATAACCCCAATTCAAATTCTAGGAGAAATAATCAGGGAAAACCTAAAGGCAGTCCAAGATTTATAGCCGCTACCTTTTCAAAAGGTAACGATCAATCAAAGGGAAAAAATAAATCTAATCCCAACAATTTTAATAAGCGCTCAAACAATAATAAGGGAAACTCATCAAAGTCTCCTAACTGTTCTTCTGTTTCAGCATGTAGAGAACAGAACAAGGATTTGCGGAATGCTCAGGATACTCCTAAAAGTATCCTAAACATGCCAGTCATCCTGCAGAAAGCATGCTTGTTCTGCAATGAGAAACACCCGGCATTTCTCTGTTACAACCCTCGCTTCAACACGCTTCCCCAGCGCCAACGGGTGTACCAGGCTAGGAGGTTGTGTACCAAATGTGCAACCTGCCATACAACCACAAGCTGCCTGCAGAAGGTCTCGGCCTGCTGAAAATGGTTCGACTACCTATTAGTCGAACATCATAGCAACTTGTGTCCAAATGCTCCTTATCCCATCTACAAGGAGCATATGGAGGCCTGGTACAATAAACTGCACCAGCGCAAGGAAGCATTAAGTAAGAAAACATGTGATTTTGATAAAGTCTCAAAACATGATGATTTTGATACTAATAAATCATATGTTCAACAGAACGTAACAGATTATGAAGTCGCAAGGGCCAGGATGCTGACAGAACTTAGCGCAGATCAAAAGGAGTGCTTACCAGTGACCAGTGAGTACTTTTTATCTTTTATTAAACACAAGAAAAGCTTAACTTTTCTTGTATTTCAGTCATATGCTCGTTCTAAATATCTAACCAATCAAAATAACGGAATTTTTTGATTGCAGTAGTGTAGACACCTTCATAACTAAGTCTTACGCTTTCACATCCTTAAAACTAAAAGTATATGAAACAGAAATAATAAGACTTAAAGGTGTTGAAAACCAAACTTCAAATATTTTCAAATCAAGCTTAGTGAACTTTGAAATTTTGACACCAAGTGGTATAGTGGTTCAAATAACAGCGAAAACTATAAATAAGATTACTCAAAATTTGAATCAACCAAATTTGTCAGAATTTTATAAAAAATTCTCTGAGTATTCGAAAATAAATTTTTCTAAAACTGATGAGGAGCATACGATTGACCTATTATTAGGTAATGATTATATGTGGTCATTTGTAACAAATATTCATCACATTTCACCAACTCTCACACTAATACAGACTGAGTTCGGACATATGTTAGGAGGGATTATCCCGAATAAAAACGCAGTTGATGAGGTCTTCACACCAGTATTCTTTAACAATCCTCAAGAAATTGAGAATTTATGGAGATTGGATGCCATTGGCATCGAGTCTAATAATCTGGTAGAAGCTCAGGCTGAGGCCGAAGCTTTACAACTTTTCTACAAAAATGTAGAATTGGTAAATAACCGCTACCAAATTAGGTGGTTATATAAAAATTATTTTCCACCATTGGCGGATAATTACAATCTATCGTTCAGAAGACTCGAACATCAACTGCCTAAACTACAAAAAATGCCCGAATTCTTCAAAAGATATGATGAGTACTTTAACTTATTAATTGAGTTAGAGATGATAGAGAGAGTAGATCTAAAATCAAAACCTGAGCTAATTCATTATTTACCTCACAAAGGGATTTTAGATCTAACAAAAAGCACACCACTCAGGGTAGTTTTTGATGGGCCAGCAAAAACAAAACAGTCAAAACATTCCATTAATGACTGTATGTTTAAAGGAGCTAATCTGTTACCAGATTTGCTTCAAATACTTTGGTCTTTCCGTAAAGACAAATTTGCCATTATTGCCGACATCAAAAAAGCCTTTCACCAAATAGGATAGCATCCTGATGATCAGGATGTAACAAGGTTTTTATGGGTTAAAGATCCATCAAAACCATTAACAAAAGATAACATAATAACATTTCGGTTTCAACGCGTACCTTTTGGAATTGTAACAGCACCATTTTTATTGACGGCAGTATTGTTACACCACTTCCAACAGGTGAACCCGGAATTTTATAAAAAACATGCAAATAACGTTTACGTTGACAATTTAGTAACATCATTGCCTACTTACGAAGACGCTTTACTATTGCATAACCAGGCTGACAAGTTAATTAAAGACATCTCCATGGAGCTGTCACAATGGTGAACAAATTGTATCCCATTACGAAATGACTTTGCACCTGAACATGCACTTACAAAGCCTCAAATAAAAGTACTTGGACTTTCTTGGGACATGGATAAAGATATCATCTTTATCAGTCCACCAAAATTAAAAGACCAAGTACCAAACTGGTCAAAGAGACTGTTCCTAAGAGCAGTTTCACAATACTTTGACCCTCACAGTTGGTTTGCCCCAGCATTTATACCTTCCAGAGTTTTCATAAAACAACTCTGGAATGAAAATTATAAATGGGATGAGTCTTTACCTCTGACGCTACAACCAATAGCGACAGAGCTACTAAAAGACTTAACTCAGTGCACAACTTACTGCCTACCAAGACAAATTTATTCGGGTACTTATAACCCGAATGAATGTCAACTACATATATTTGTAGATGCCTCAAAAACTGCTTTCTCCATGGTTGCGTTCTTACGTTTCCACAATGAAGAAAGTGGTACAACTAAAGCCAGATTTGTCATAGGAAAATCACGAATAGCTCCTATGAAAATGGTAACAATCCCAAAATTGGAATTGTTAGCGACACTCATAGGAGCTAGAGCAGTCAAGAATATACGCAATCCTCTTGACTTACACAACAGCCCAACTTATCTTTGGTCAGATAGCAAATGCGTTCTAACATGGCTGTTAGAATGTAGAGTGTTAACACAATTTGTCTTAAATAGGGTCAATGAAATAAAAACTGTTCCAAACCTACAGTTTAGATACGTTCCATCAGCCGACAACCCAGCGGATGTCAGCTCAAGAGGAGCAATGGTGGAAGACTTGTTCACTACTACATGGTGGACAGGTCCACAGTGGTTAACTCAACATCCTGATACATGGCCACAGACTGACTTACATATTATTCAGTCTCTGCCTGATTTAACAGAAGAAGAGAAAACTACCAGTCTTCTCTATTTTAAGGGAAACATTGAAAGTTTCAGATAAATTATCAGACTTGATTCCCAATAATCAAGACACAATATTTGACAGTCATCAACCTGCCAAATTAAAAAGACAATTAAAATCCAGAAAAACTTTTATCCCAAAATTTGTTATGAGTTAAGTTAATTATATTTGTGAAGTTAAAACATTTGCTACACAAATTGACCAAGTACAAGATCCCAACCAAATCAGTCAGGATCTTACACAAACTCAAAACAATATAAACTCACAACAAATACTAGATCTGTCTACTAAACAAAAGACAGATCTTTCAAAAACAATACCCTACACAAGTTTCATACACGAACCACTGAATACACCATTCAACATCAATATAGACAAATTCAACACACTAATAAGTCTAAAAAGAATTTTCTACCATTGCATAAACGCACTTAGAAAATTATCACGAAAACGACTTGCCAGAAACAGGTCGGTTTCACCGTGGGTTTTAATCCCTAATAACTATCAATTCGCATCACTATGCTTTATCTACGCACATCAGAAAAAATACTTTTCTGAAATCTTTAATAAACTTATGTCACATAATGCCCCCGAATATGTGACATACAAAAAATTTCACATAACAATTGACAAATCAGGGCTATTAAGGTTAAGGAACTATATTCCTGTAACACCATTTACTGAAGATATCCTATCTCCAGTAATGTTACACCCAAAATCACACCTAACAAAATTAATACTATTAAATGTACATACATTAAATAGTCATACAGGCATTAAGTTTACAATGGCAGCCTTCCGCCGAACTTACTTTGTACCAAGGGCAATGAGAATACTTCCAAAAGTATTAAAAAATTCATGTGTAATGTGCAAAAAGTCAAACAAAAGACCTTTTGCACAACCAACACACTCTGAAATGCCAGATTTCAGATTGGTACCTTTCACTCATCCTTTCACCTACACAGGTGTGGATGTTTTTGGTCCATACTCGGTATTTGATGAATACCTACCAAAAAAGAAAAAGGCTTTGGCAACTCCAACAACACCAACTTACAAAAAGTGGGTGTTAATCTTTACCTGTCTATCAACAAGAGCAATGTACTTCTTATCCATATTATCATTAACAACACAAGAAATGTGGATGGCATTCCAAACATTCTTTGGAGACCATGGAACGCCAAAAGCAATATTGTCTGACAATGCCGCCCAGTTTAGGTTAGTGGCAACCCACTTACCCCAATTCTGGGAAGCAATAACATCAGACAGTACTGTAAGCGACAGGTTACAACAAAAAGGAATAACCTGGCACTTTACTCCACCCAAGACTCCGTGGTATGGTGCATCTTATGAAAGACTAATTGGAGTCTTCAAACAAGCTTTTGAACGTGTAATGGGTCCACACTCTCATCATCGCTTTAACTTTCAAGCAGCGCTTAAAAATATACAAGTGATGATGAATGAAAGACCTCTGTGCCCTGCAGCAGATGAAGTTGAGCAAGTGACTCTAACACCTGCACACTTCATGCATGCAAATTTCCAAAATTTTACATTGGACCTAGACAAACCTTTAGATGAAACTACCATATCAGCCAAAAATTTACAAGGTTTATGGAAAACCGATAAAATAAACCTTACCAAGCTTTGAGCAGCTTGGAAAGGACTCTACCTCCCATATTTGAGAGACAGAGTTCCAAAAGGTGTAAGCAATGCTTGCCGAACGGTAAGTTTCCAACCAAAAACTGGAGACATAGTCCACGTGTTGGACATTATGACAAAACCAGGAATCTACAAAATAGCCACTATAGTAAACCTGATGACGTCACGCGATGGCCAAGTGCGCCATGCTGACGTCAGATTGCCCAGCTCTAAAATAGTGAGCCGGCCAGTAAAGTTCTTAGCACCATTGGAACTAAGAACTGATAAATAGGTTAGCCCAAACATAGACTAACTTCTATCCAAACTTGATCTGTAAATACACTTCATACACACAACCACTACTACAAACACCAATGCTTTGTGGCAACATTGGAGTTCAGCTATCTTTGAAGACATGGCAAGTCAACCTTGTCAAATGCTTACTTTATCATCCAGCTACCTACGAGGAAAGCGGATAAAGGTGATAGCGGATCGCAATCCACACTAAATAGAATTGTGATAACTTTGTCAACTATCACAATTTTAAATAAAAAATTGCTAACTTAATACCTTTTCTTCCTTACAGTGAAACTCCAACAAAGTGCTGAACCTGTCAACATCCATTCCTTAGAGAAGTGTCCGGCAATTTGACGACCCACAAATCACAGTTGAGAGTCAATAATTGACTCTCAACTGGAAGAAAATCATGATACATAAATTTTTTTTTTTCATACAAAGATTTGTGGACTTTGTAAATATTGTAAATATTTATTCAGTAATTTATAAGTACAATTTGTTCTGTTATTGAGTTCGATGGTATATAACAACAATAATAGGTGAAATTTTGTTGAGATTGTTAAAAACGGCTATTAATAACAATGAGGATCTTTCAATTGAGAAATTAATTTTCTAGTTCAATAAATAACAAACGTTGTTCTCGTCCAAAGGTTTAATGCCCAGTAAACATATAACACGGCCATGATGCCTAAAGAGATAGATAAAGTCTGGGTAGAATACCACAGGTGAAACAAACAACCACAGATATGAAAGAATGAATCGAATTACATTTAACCGTTCATCACTCGTAGGTAGCGCTAATGTATAAGCATATTGAAGAGGTGACTGAACAACACCCCCCAACAGCTCTTTACGTAGAGAATACATTTATTTCTAAATTATGACGTTGTTTAAATTTACAAAAGAAATAAAAATTCGATACAGCCTAAAAATTTTAAAATTGACTAGACATTTAAATACAAAAATAATTACGTTACA